>JAZHYW010009719.1:0-20800 GCA_037355805.1 Ixodes ricinus
AGTGTCCCCCCAATTTTTATTTGTCCTAGTCTCAGGTTTTCTTTCAATGATGTTTCCTAGCCAGCTCGCTCGCGTACTTTCCTCCTTACAGTTCTTGTAGCTGGATGTAC
This sequence comes from Ixodes ricinus, assembly GCA_037355805.1. Classification (NCBI taxonomy): domain Eukaryota; kingdom Metazoa; phylum Arthropoda; class Arachnida; order Ixodida; family Ixodidae; genus Ixodes; species Ixodes ricinus. The sequence continues at coordinate 111 of JAZHYW010009719.1, forward strand.
AGTCTCCCGCAATATGAAGGACCCATTCGACCAGGCAGTTTGAGGCTGTTTTGGATTTGCCTATGCCTGGACCATATTTCTTGACGTGAGAGAATGAAATAAACTTTTATCTTTCTTGTCGCTCAAAATAAAGTGCGCCTGGCCAGAGTGGAATAAGCGCCGCCCCATAAAGTGCATCGGCGAATGGGTCCTTCATATTGCGAGTGACTGTACACGCACTTAGCGCGGGTGTACGGCCTAGGGCGCAGCGCGGCATGAGAAATGTCGCGCTCCGTCGGTTCTTCGATGGGGTCTGGACTAGCTCATTTGGCGGCATATGTATAGTCGTCTGGTGGAGATATCAGTCAATCCTGTGACACAGTCTTTACTTTGTAAAACATGAAACATCATCTCCCCACCCGGGTTCTTCCTCACCTTCTACAGATAATTGATTCGGCATTGTGATACACAACCGCCACCGAATGGAAAAAACTCAGATAGATAAAATAAGATGTCCATAATAATGTTTGAGCCTTGGTGGAACCTTAGAGAAAAAAAACTGGGTGCGAACTCCCGAGAGTCCTGAAGTATATCATTGCCTGAGGGCCCGGGATTTTTGATGGTAGTCGAATTTCCCGGGCCTTGTGTAATAAGAGATACTGAAAATTGCATAATTTGGCATGGAACTACTTCAGGTCATGCAGTTAGTTCACGCCAGATAGTCAGATTTATAATGAGCGAAATAATTAAGAGCTCACTAAAACAGCATTAGATGACATATAAAAATACTCCCCAGACTAGCGTCATGTATCCATAGTGGAGACTGGACCTCCTCAGGCAATTTTGTGCTTTCCTGAACCAGGCGCAGATGCCCCAGGGACATTCGGGCTTAAATCTCCGGAGCAAAAAGACGCGGTTTTCGGTGCCAGGGACGGGAATTTAGAAAAATACAGAAAAATAATTATTATAAATATCAAAATGCTCTCCTCGAATATGAAACTAGACATACCCAGCTACATTCTAAACGAAAATTCGATATTCTCAGGCGATTTTTGTGGCTTCCTGAGCCGGGCGGAACTGCCAAAAAAAACGTTGGGACTTAGTCTCCAGGGCGAAGAGACGCGGCTTTCGGTGCCAGGGATGGGAATTTAGAAAAATACAGAAAAATAATTATTATAAATATCAAAATGCTCTCCTCGAATATGAAACTAGACATACCCAGCTACATTCTAAACGAAAATTCGATATTCTCAGGCGATTTTTGTGGCTTCCTGAGCCGGGCGGAACTGCCAAAAAAAAACGTTGGGACTTAGTCTCCAGGGCGAAGAGACGCGGCTTTCGGTGCCAGGGACGGGAATTTAGAAAAATACAGAAAAATGATTATTATAAATATCAAAATGCTCTCCTCGAATATGAAACTAGACATACCCAGCTACATTCTAAACGAAAATTCGATATTCTCAGGCGATTTTTGTGGCTTCCTGAGCCGGGCGGAACTGCCAAAAAAAACGTTGGGACTTAGTCTCCAGGGCGAAGAGACGCGGCTTTCGGTGCCAGGGACGGGAATTTAGAAAAATACAGAAAAATGATTATTATAAATATCAAAATGCTCTCCTCGAATATGAAACTAGACATACCCAGCTACATTCTAAACGAAAATTCGATATTCTCAGGCGATTTTTGTGGCTTCCTGAGCCGGGCGGAACTGCCAAAAAAAACGTTGGGACTTAGTCTCCAGGGCGAAGAGACGCGGCTTTCGGTGCCAGGGACGGGAATTTAGAAAAATACAGAAAAATAATTATTATAAATATCAAAATGCTCTCCTCGAATATGAAACTAGACATACCCAGCTACATTCTAAACGAAAATTCGATATTCTCAGGCGATTTTTGTGGCTTCCTGAGCCGGGCGGAACTGCCAAAAAAACGTTGGGACTTAGTCTCCAGGGCGAAGAGACGCGGCTTTCGGTGCCAGGGACGGGAATTTAGAAAAATACAGAAAAATAATTATTATAAATATCAAAATGCTCTCCTCGAATATGAAACTAGACATACCCAGCTACATTCTAAACGAAAATTTGATATTCTCAGGCGATTTTTGTGGCTTCCTGAGCCGGGCGGAACTGCCAAAAAAAACGTTGGGACTTAGTCTCCAGGGCGAAGAGACGCGGCTTTCGGTGCCAGGGACGGGAATTTAGAAAAATACAGAAAAATAATTATTATAAATATCAAAATGCTCTCCTCGAATATGAAACTAGACATACCCAGCTACATTCTAAACGAAAATTCGATATTCTCAGGCGATTTTTGTGGCTTCCTGAGCCGGGCGGAACTGCCAAAAAAAACGTTGGGACTTAGTCTCCAGGGCGAAGAGACGCGGCTTTCGGTGCCAGGGACGGGAATTTAGAAAAATACAGAAAAATAATTATTATAAATATCAAAATGCTCTCCTCGAATATGATACTAGACATACCCAGCTACATTCTAAACGAAAACTCAATATTCTCAGGCGATTTCTGTGGCTTCCTGAGCCAGGCGGAATAGCCAAAAAACGTTCAGACATACTCTCCACAGCGATGAGACGCGCTTTTTTGTGCAAGTGATCAGATAAAAAAACTAAAAATAATTATTACTATTATCAAAATACCCCCTGGAATATGATACTAGACATACCGAGATACGTGAAAGATGTAAATTAAATCTCCTTATCAATTTTTGTGGCTTCCTCAGCCAGGGGCAACTGGGCGGAAAAATGTTCTGCATAGTTCCCAGAGCGACAGATGCGATTTTTTTGTGGGAGGGGCGAGATATAAAAAATTGCAGGAAAATAATATTTATGAATATTAAAATTTTTTGCCGGAGAATGATAGTAGACATGCCCAGCTACATGCCACGTGGAAATTTTACCTCCTCATGCAATTTCTTCTAATTTCTTGACCTTATGAAAAAAGCACTGTATAATTTAGTCGGCAAAAAGACGACAAGTAGCCTAACTCGCACTTTTTGCCTACTGCTTTGCCTTTTAACACTCCAGAAGCTTCCTTGAGATTATAAATGCGAACTAGGGTGCCTTCATCTCCGCTTTAATCGGGGTGATGACATCTTTTGTAGTACCCGATGCCGACAGCACGTGCTCAATACGAGAATACAAAGAAATACCTTGAAAAAAAATGGTGCCGTAGCACAAGTAAAGCGCGCTCCTACCAAAGAATAAAAAGCACAGCGCCCGTATGAGAAATATTGCACCATTGTTGGTGACATGGTCACGTGACGATAATTTACGGGGTCACGTGACCATCGTCCGTTGCGCCACATTAACCACCTAACCACAGTGAAAGAGTGGGCCAACGGAGTCCACAAGGTCATGTGACCATGATCCGTGGGGTCATAAGAACACGGTCCGTGGAGTCACGGGAACATAACGCGCGGGGCGGGGGGGGGGGGGTTCCTCTCCGCCAGGTCTCCACGCGGGAAATGATATCGCATTTAAGCCTCACAGGTTGTCCAATTGTCCAAGCTGACAGCCAACTTTTTGCCGATCACGGGCGAGTGCGGTTCTTCTTGGTGGGCGGCCAACGGAACCCCCCCCCCCCCCACCACCCGAAAAGTACAGAGGAAGCACCTAGAGCTCCCAGAAGTGTGTGAGTCAGAAATTGTGTAAAGTCGTCGATTTCTTTACTAGGATTTGGGCATGGTACAGGAACCGCAAAATCTCTTATTGGTCCATAATTGCTATCGACATGTATGGCGCTAAAATGAATTCATTTGTCCTTCGAAAAGAAAGATCTTGCTACCATGGTGCAATCATCGGAAATATATATTTCATTCGTTAAAATAGTAAAGATTTGCGAAATATTTTGGGCGTGAGATCTCTGCTGACCCAACCATGTTTTAACGCTATTGCCAGCCCTCGGTTATTAGAGAGCTTTAGACCTAGATAACTCAAAATTGAGCGTGAATTTCAAAATGCTCTCCTGGAATCAATTAAAGCTAAGATTAATAAAGCGATCGCATTTGACTTCAAGCTCCTGTGGCTACAAGCTTTTCTTCCTGGGAGCTGAATGTCATGGCCTCGTTTTCAATGGGAGTCTATGGGATTCGGTTTGTTGATTCGGGAAGGAAATATAATGGTCGTGAGGCACTAAAATTCTTCAAATAAGCGGGCTATTAGATCAATATTATGGCCCCCCGAGTGCAATTAAATTTGTGGAGTTTTAACTGAATTACAAAAATAAAACTTTTTTGCCCATTGTGCGTGGAAGACAAGCGCGATAACCGTTATGCCACGGGCGCGCTGCCTACTTGGTCAGCTGCGCCCGCGACAATATGAGCAAAGGCACGCACAGAAGCGCCCGCGTAAAAGTTTAGAAATACGTTGCAAAGAGCCTAGAAATACGCTGCATGTGCAATGGGTATTGGCAAGCTGCTGCTGTGTATTATATCGGTGCGTAGGTTCCAAAATCAGTGCCCAAAATTCTACTGCACAGGAGTGCAGGAAAATACATTACATTGCGAAATTCAGGTGTTTGCCCGGACACTTTCAAGCGAGAGAGACTGTGACGCCATAAAGCATTGCGTATTTGTAAATATAATTGCACACGTAATGCTGTTCGGCAATTCAAAGCACACATCATTACAAAAGCCTTTTTTTAAAGAGAGAAAATTGTACATACATTTCTTTTTTCTAATTTTCCGACTAGACGAAAAAACTTCGCCCCATATTTACACCATTTGAAGCGATTTAGTTGAAGGTCACGACCCGCCCTAAGCCGAGCCCAGAAATCAGTAGCCCGCCAATTACTACTGGACTTGCTTGGCTGCTCGGTGGAACACGCTAAGAAGCCTAAGGTCTCCCATTCCTGACATACGCTGCGACTAGTCTGGCTTTTGACAACGCCTGCTGGTGGTGCGAGCAGACGCGTGGAAGCCTCATGCATCGTCTGCTTCTTCGCCAGTCCATCGCCGTCTGCCATGTCCGAATAACGAGGAAACGAGCGCTGTCCATTGGCGTCCGTTTTTGCCTTAGTCCGCCTGCTATAGGCCTCCTGCTTTGCCCAGGAGGCTCTGCGGAAAAACCGTCTCGTAGCGCCCCCGACGATGTGCTTATCGGTATTGGGTAGTACAAACTTGCGCATTTTAATTTGTCCTGCGTGAAGACGTAAAAACGAGCAAATCGTTCCTGCTGCATGCCACTTCTCGACCTCTTGCAGCTTTTCTTGCGCATTTGCACTGCAAACTTAACCCAACACAAGATCAAACAGTAGATTAGCAGTAGGAGCTCAGCCTTCAGCGCATGCTCGTTTCCCTCTGCAGTGCGTTCTTGCGCGTGCACGCTCGTCGTTTCAAAGTAAAACTCTCGCTGGAGACGGTGCTTATACTGCTGATCTCACGTTGCAAGAGATGTATATATAGTAAATCGGATCTGTCCACTAGTTGCACAGTAAGGCGTGTTTCTCTTAGTAAAATTTGCCTGACCCACCTTTTGATGCATGCCACGGTCGCTTGATCGTGTGGCTGTCCTTAGCAGCACAACCTGGAGGGCGATAGAAACAATTAGTCTCACTTATTCAGTGCGCTGGCGGCTAGTTTTGTTTAGTCCGATCGACTTCGTACGGTTTCGATGGGAATCTGTAGAAATTTACGCCGGCGCAAAGCCCTTAATATGCTTGACAGTTTACAACGCAAAAGTACCGTCGATGTCGACGTTCCGAACGCATCGAGGCCGCGCTTGTTGCTCCCGGTTTCGATATGCTTCGACGATGAAACAAAAATACAAGCCTGCGGGAAGCTCGGATCCCCGGGGTAACGTTATTTGGTGACGACTACGAGTGACATATTTTGAGTTGTTACCGCGCGAACGCAGAAATAATAGCGCCGTGAAGGTGTAAACAGACGCCCGAACAAGTTTGTAACTGTGCAGAGCCGCTGGACCTTTACTAGTCAGGCACTATATCGCCCGCCACCGGAGGCGCCAGATACGTTTAAAGCTTCCGGTAATCTTTGTCGCATTCTCGCTTTATTAACAATCACCGCCCGATCGTTCTGTTCTTCGCTCGTCTCCCAGGGAGTGACACAACACAACGAGAAGGCAGCGAATGGATTTATTGTACCTTCCGGTTGCCCGTCCTCGAAAGCCGGCAGTCTGGGACCGCCGACCTTGGGTGTCGCCCGTCGTTCAAAGGCCGCAGTCGGAGCCGGTGTCCAGGTCTGCGCGCCTCGTCAGAACCTCGCTGGTTGACCGCTCTGGGAATTGCCACGGGCCAGACCAGCCAGAACGGCTTCATCGTTCCTGCCTGGCCCCAGCCTTGCGCAGCACGCATTCTCTCGCGCCAACTGGTGTCTGCCGCCGACCGCCTGTCACGTGCCCTCCGCCCCGTCGTCTTTCACCCTTGTCTCCCACACTTCCCCAACCTAATCAAGGCCCGGACTTTGGAGGACTTCCAGTACACGGCATTTCATTGGCCTCAGGGAGGATTTCTTCCACGCCGATGGACTCGGGAGACAGGTTAAAGTTCTTGTCGGGGCCGTGTGAGCTGTCGGAGAGGCGGCTGCTGTTGGTCTTTCCGGAGTGGCCACGTTGCAGCGTCCGAACGCATCGGAGGTTGTGGTGAAACCCTTGCTGTCGGTCTTCCTTGGTGCCGGCCTCAGCTGGCTCTTCTAGCAAAGCCGGAAGACAATGTCGACCTGTCCGTCGCTCGCTGTCCCACTCAAAACGATGCAGCAGGGGGCCTGCTCTTCGGCTGCTCCCTCGACGCGGACCGACCTGCCCCGTTCCACCTATTGATCGATGCGGGCGTGGAACTGCCCGCTTGAACCATTCGTCAGGCCGAAGAAATTTGAGCCACCCTTAGCACTTGGGAAAACGGATGGGTTCGTGTTTCTTCCCGGTGGACTTCCTGGTTGACGCCGTCTTTGGCAGTCTTTCCAACAAATCATTCTAGGCAGAACAAGGCGCTAAAACGACACACAACAATCAAATACTCTGCCGCAGATAGTGGCAGTAACCATAGCTTCCACTGCGAAATTGCTTGCCGACGGGTTCATGTACCGTGCGGCTAACTCGGCGAGTCCGCTTTCCGGAGCTCTCGCGTTGGTCGCCAGGGGCAGGGGATTTCCAATGTCCTACCGCAACCTTATGTTAATCATCTTCGCCTCACGATGGTAAAATGCCTTCAAGTTAGCGACGTGAACCGGGCCAGACTCCTCGTTTGTATCTCACCGAGTAAGCCTAGAAGTAAGACACGACGCTCGCGCCTTTACCTCGTTCGAGTTCTCTCACCTCAGAGTAAGCGATGCGGCAAAACCACTATGCTGCTTTGGTCAGAGAGCGAGTCAGGACAGGTAACGATGGTGTAAACCTAGTCCATTTGTTGCGCAAGCGAAAGGATCCAAAGTCAGCGGCGGAATGGCCATACAATACCGGGGCTCAGCAATGGCCGAGTATACCGTGTGCGAATCGATGTAAGCGTCAGCGTCCCGTCCTGTTCACAAACGAGCTCTAGGGTCTCATCGGCCCTCGCAGTAGGCGGCAGCTCAGCGAGCAAGCCCGCTTAAACCGTTCACACTTCAAGGCAAGATGGACAGCTACAAGCCCATTTAAATCTCTCCCGCCTCACTCTCGGCCAGGTTGTGACGCGACCTAACTAATTAAAATTCTTGCTGTCACTGCCACGACCGGCCAGAGTGAAGTCGAAAACTCATCCAATAAATCGCTACCGTAGCCTTCTAGGAACGAACCCCTGAAGGGAGAGTCGGCCCTGCCCTTCGTCGATTGTTGGGATGACGCGAAGCAACATTCAGCCTTGGCACAGCTGATACGAATCGTAGTGCTCACTAACTCGTCTGCCAGCGTTCCTGTTGTCAACTGCTATCCCCGCAATTTTTCCGACACCCGTTAACAAACTTGTCCGCCAGCGTTCCCGATGTCAACTGCTGTTCTCGCAATTTTTCCGACACCCGCTGACAACCTTGGTCGCCAGTGTTCCCGGTGTCAAGTGCTGTTCCCGCAATTTTTCCGACACCCGCTGGCAATCTCGTCCACCAGCGTTCCCACTGTCAACTGCTGCTCCCGCAATTCTTTTGACACCCGCTGACAGAAGCCCATCTGCACCCTGGGCCTTGACAAGCGCTTACTTGCTCACCGCATCACCCTAAGCCTAAGTCCTAGATCTGACTTTTCGTCTTAAATCCTAAATCCTAAATCCTAAGAAAAAACAATTACCTAAATCTGCAACGAGTTCTGGCTGTTTCCCCTTCTGCCAGTCGTTATCCTGCCATTCAGCGAACACGCGGGGCCTCTCCTCCGCCTCAGAAGACGACTTTCTTACATCTTACTCGCGCGCCTCGTAACCCCCCGGTTGCATCACCTCCTCCCAACCGCCATTGTGGAAAGCTCGAGAGAGCGCGTCCGTAACCTCTTGTTTCGAGTCCTTTCGGTACTCGACACGAGGAGACATCTGCTGAGCTCTGCTGTGAGACAAGCCGCTAAAATTCCAACAGACGTTGTTTCAACAGGCATCGTCAGCGTTAGTGGACGAACCGTTCAACGAATTCGTGACTTCCTGAGGACCAACTTAAGCATAGGCGTACCGACCGGGCCCCACGTTGGGCGCCATTTGTGGGAATCTTTGTGGTATCCTCACTCTATCAATAATCGCTGCCCGATCGGTCTGTGCTTCGCTCGTCTCCCAGGGAGTGACACAACACAACGAGAAGACAGCGAATGGGCTTTCGTTCTGAACTCGGAGTCGAATTCCATGTCCAGGTCTGTGGCCTGGTCAGAACCTCGCTGGTTAACCGCTCCGGGGATCGCCATGCGCCAGACCAGCCAGAGCGGCTTCATCGTTCCTGCCCGGCCCCAGCCTTGCGCAGCACGCACTGTCTCGCGCTAGCTCGCGTCTTCCGCCGACCGCTTTTAACGTTCCCTATGCCCTGTCGTCTTTCACCCTCGTCTCCGACAAGCTTCAACACAGGAGGCCTATTCCGCCCTTCTAAAAACGTTTAAAACGTTCGCAACACTCGGTCGTGAGAGCGGCGTTCTAACGTTCCATCATTGGCGAGTGATTTTCCAGTACAAGCGTCTGTCAGCGTCTCTTCTTGAGCGTTATAAAGTAACCGAGAGGACTAAAATAACAACAAAAATATAAAATAATTTTAGATTTTAGGAATGTGTTTTTTTGTTTCTCATGGTATCCGCGAGAAAGGTGAGAGAGCATCATGACGTACAATTAAGACGTGACCAAAAAGTATACGTTTTGGCATGTCAAGTGCACTGCAAACTTGAGAGCTACTTCCCTTACGAAGCAAAATGAGGAGAACACACACGAACTAACTTGATATGTGGCAAACGCCCGATTGCCTCTAGCGTCCAGCCAAATGGTTCGCAAAATCGTACCTGTGTAGCTGTCTTCTCAGTATTGGTTCATGTTCGCAATCTCGACGGTCGCACAGTTCACAGAGCAGCGAGGCCGCTTTAAAGAGAAAAACCAACGCTTCTTTATTCAGCACCAACACGCGCAAGAAAAAAATCAAGCCAGATAGATCAAAATAGTGAATGTGGGGCGCTAGGCTTAGGCCAGTACCGTTACAAAAACTAGCACCCGCACAGCTCTGCCGAAGGCGCCCACTTAAGACAGTTGTTTGCTGCAAAGTATTACGCTTGATGAGATCTTGCTTTAAACAACTATGTGAACTGAAAACCACCCGCACTCAATAACATTTGACGAGTTCAAAGAGCTACGCTCATTCAGCACTCCGCAGACGCCGGCAGCGATGTTTGTTATTGTTTGAAACTGAAGCGGAAAGGCAATCTCGGTATATATTTAAAACAATAATAACTATATCTAGAATATTTGTTTCTTAAATAAAGAACAATAGCCGATTGAGAAACCAATACCGCATGGAGATACACATTTACAGCCGACCGTTCATACGTCAATCATCTCTCCAGTCAATGAGTTATGTAAGCATATTGTAAGCAAGGGGCACAGCTTAGTGGGCTGCAACTTTCAAATTCTTCACCTATATTTCGTCCGGAGGCATGGATATTGCTCGAAGAAAAAAGTTATTGCTTGTGGTCAACCTTTTGGAGATATATGTGTAACTATTTGGTTTTAGAGCGCAGCTCTTACGCGCCCGTTTCCGGCTTGAGTGGCGTCGGCGTCGCCGTCGCCGTCGGCATCGGTGTAACCGCGATCCCCCCGAGGACCTCGGGAGGACCTCGGGGTCCTTCCGGAGGGCCTCGGGAGGACCTCGGATTTCTTCGGGAGGAACTCGCGAGTACCTCGGGTTCCTTCGGGAGTACCTCGGGAGGACCTCGTGTACCTTCGGTGACCTCAGGGAGGGGGGATCCCCTCCCCGACGGGACCCCCTCCCCCCCCCCCCGAGGTCACGTGCCAGCCCCACGATGTCACGTGACCCCCACGAGGTCACTTGACCAACCCTCCCCGAGGTCATGTGACCTCCAACCCGAGGTCACTTGAACCACCCCCCCCCCTCAGTACCCTTCCTTACTGCTCCTCAAGAGCTGCGCTCTAATTCGGTGTTACAGGGAGTTGTAAACGGCTTTCACTTTTTTCAATCGCAGTGCTCATTTTAGGTAGAAATAGTCTCTTATCCTGTGCGTTATTTAGAAACTAGAGTTCAAATAACTATATTTTAACGAATAATTTCGTCCCGAAGTGTAATATAAAAGTGCTTTTGGGGCATTTTTCTTCCTCTCATCTAATCGGCCTTTGAGATGCACCATTATTCTCGGAAACGTTTATAGAGGTAGCACGCTTGACAGCAGTCTCAATTAGCTGTAAGTTTAGATAGGCAATTCCACGGTCACCTCATGTGGAGTAAAGCATAGAAAACTTTTTCCTCCAGTTCTTCTGCAAAGTTGAGGTCATTTCAGTTTTCTACCTTGCTTGGTAATGTTGTATTTATCTCCTGCACACACGTCGTCTTTTGTAACCCAGTATGAGAAAACTTGCGAATACACTTCGTAAAAAGCCAAAACGAAATTCAAAAGAAGCTCTTCAGATGTTTGTATATATTGCGTGCGTTTGTACTGAAACCTTTCCTTAAATCCGCACAGGCACGTTTACAGTGTTTAAACTTTGTGCGAGCTCACAAGTCTCGTTAAAAATTTAAAATGCCGATGGTTTGCGTCTTAGCAGAATACGAATTGAAGGACGTGGGATGTATTTCTTCAAAAGCTTCTATGTCACTAAAACAAAAATGGGCTAAAAGCCCACTGACGATACAAGCTTCAACTAATACGGGACTCTTGTTTCCCACGGCGATTCAATGGTCTGCTCTGATTGCTCAGCCGCCTTCGAGACAGAAAATGTTTAGACAACATTATGTTACCTATTAAAGGAAAAAAAAACATGTTTCTCATTATTTCACCTAAAAACCATTTTTTTGTTTATTGCTATATTGCAAAGCAACGGTGTTGCTGGATACAGCACTGCTCGGTTTGTGGATTACTGCGCGGATTAAAGGGATGCATTCCAAGAGGCAAGCCTGCCTTTGCGGAGCGCGCACAGCTGCAAACGCGCAGTCTACTATAACGGAAGCAGGGACCCAGTCGCAAGGTTTTCTGTCTCCGTCCAGCGTGCCCCCAATCTCTCCAAAAGTTCAGAACATTTACTTCTGGTCGATGCGCAGCATTTCCCTTAAAGATGAACAGATACACAATTTTGGCCCATAATTCATTGCCTAAAAATTAACTATAAAAACATACATTTGAAATTTGAAAGCTAAAAGTTAATTGCTCAAAAGTATTTATTAAATCATTTAACCGAAGTTTATTTTTAAATGGAATGCATAAATAAATACAGCATACGATTACAGCTCTAGGAGAGTCTGTTTTGCACGTCTGGTCTAGCGAGAGTTTGTATTGTTCATTTTCCCTTTGCTAATGAAAGTCGCTTTGTATAGCGTGTCGGAGGAGCTACACATATGACACTCTTTGTGTGCCAGTGACTAGTGCCGGTACATGCAGAAAAATGACTGGTTGTTCCGTAGCACTTTCCAGCCCTTCTTCAAGTTCCGTGGGGTCGCAGACCGCGCGACCAAGTGAGTCCTTTTGCTATGAATGGGCGTTTAGTCGTCGTTCCCCCAGTAAGACCTTGCTTCTTTAGCTTGTCGTTCCATAGTACCGGGCGTCTCCAGGTTCAGCACCCAGACGCCAGTGTTCGAATCCAATTTAGGCAGGTGTCGTAATCCATACCGAGAGGCAAAGTTGCGTGTTTGCTTCTTTCTGCTTCCCACTTCACAAGCTCTCAGTTTATTTTAACTTGTGAGAGGCAGATACCGACTGTTTGAAAGAGCCGGGAGAGTCGTTAGGTTGTAGAAAGCGGGTGAGTAACAATTTTAAGTGGGCTTGCTTATGCTGCTCAAAATGAGTTTTCTATGTATCACCCGTCTTTTCGAGAGAACCCTTAGATATCTTAACGGCAGATTCTGCAAGACACATAATCTGTGGGTAGCTGGGACTGGAAGTCGTGTGCGTGAATCCGAACTTTTTCGCAGAAAGTGCGAAAGAGGAATCATGCCATTTTTGTAAATTATCTTCCGCTGTCAGTGACAACTATATCGGGTATGCCATGTCTTGCAAGCACAAACACGCTGTGCGGGACGACCGCTTTTCCCGTCAGACTCATGAGCTTAGCTAGCTGAAGGAACCTCAAGTAATAATCCATGATGATCAGCCAGTATGACCCACTGATGAAGAAAAGTCCCATGCCAACTTTTGCCATAGCCTTTCTATAAACTGTGTAGTAACAGCGGCATTTTCCGGTTAGTTTTGTGTTGTTGGCAACTCCGACATCAGTTTACTAGCTTCTCCATGACAGCATCAATTGAGTTGCCACCAGACAGCATTCCTGGCCCTTGCTCGGCATTTGTCAACGACAAAGTGGCCTTCGTGCAGAACTTGGAGCATTGACGTTTAGATCTTAAGTACGATAATTCTGGAGCCGAGCATAACACTGTCGTCGATTTCTGAGGTATTGTCCTTATATCGCTCATGAGGCATTCAGGCTCGGCAGAAAATTTCGATAGCTTGGCCCGCCTTTTTGAATAAATTAAAAAAAATTGGCCACACAGGTCCTTTAGCTGTTGCTCCTTTTTCAGATCTTGCATAGAAGGTAGTGAATCTGGCAAGGTTGAGAGAAGCTGGTGTATGTAGCCTTTAATTTTCCTTTCCTGTACTTTACTCTAATTTTATCTGAGCGTGAACCTTGACAGAGCGTCAGCTGCCATGATGTCTATGCCGGGAACGTACGTGATGTTGTATGTGTAACGCATTAACCGCGTGTGTAATCCTCTGCAGTCTACGTTTGAGGTCGTCGAGTGCCCTTGACCCGGAACGAGGGACGAGAGGCTTGTGATATGTTTCCTGACATACCTCTTTTTTGACGACGTAGCCACGGAACTTATCGCAAGCCAAGACAAGACCGAGTCCTTCTTTTTCAATCCGGACATAGCGGCTTACTGTGTCTCTTCAATACTCGTGAAGCGCAGGCCATTACAACGTAATGGCCATCATTTTGTTTTTCACGTAGAAGAGCGCCTGCACCATAAGATAGGGCATCGGCTGTAATTTTGTCTATTTCTCTGGGGAGTTCATGTTGAGCACTGTACCCAATGACACTATTCGTTTGCAGTTTGAAAATATCTCTTCATGAGCGGTTTCTTAGATAAACGCTTCCTTGCAAAAAGCATGCTGTACAAAGGTTCTAGAATTTCTGCCGGGTCTGGTACAAAACGTCCCAGATATGAGCCGATTTCCGTCAGTCACAGAAGTTCAGTCTTGCAGGCAGGCCTTGGCATCTCTATAACGGCTTTCATTTTGCTATCGTCAGGTAAAACGTGGTTCCTCTCGATATATGCCCAAGGTGCTGTATTTTAGTAACTCCGAACTTGCACTTCTCTTTGTTAAGGGCTACTCCTGCGTTTCAAATTTCGTTGAGAGGTGGTACGATGTAACTGGTTGAGTTGTTTTTTTAGTCCTGTCCCAAATTAAGAAATCGTCCATGTGACAAGCAACACCTTCGAAACCCTAGAGTATGTCGCTCACGCGTCGCTGGAAGCGTTCGGGGGCACAACAGATTCCGAACAGCTGGCGGCTGAAGCAAAAGCGCCAGAAAGAAGTGATAAAGGTGATCATTCTTTTGCTTTTTTTGCTCAGAGGGATCTGGGAAAACCTTGGTGTGGCGTCAATATTTGAGAACGAGACGGCTCCTTTTAGTGTGCTAAGGATGTCTTCCACCGCTGCAATTGAATGTCATTTACGTAGGACGACCTTGTTGAGTCTAGTGTATTCCACGAAGATCTGAAGTGCTGCTGATGGCTTAGGTGCCACCACCGTTGGAGCGCACTAAGAGGTGGATTTCAATATGGTTGGGATTACGCCGATCTCTTGCATCCGTTAAAATTCTTTTTTTGTATATGGGTAGTGGTACCCGACTACGACAGGTGAGAGCGTATGGAGTTACTGCCGGTCGCAGCGAGATGTCGCATTCTCGTCGCAAATTGCATAGTCCATGAAATACCTCGCCAAACGGTTTCTCGACTTTTAGCGCCGAAACAGAATTGACTGAGTTTAACAGACCCAAGTGGCTTATTGCCGTGTTGCTGAGAAAGGCAGTGCGGAGGAGGAGAATAACGAAAACGTGTCAACGCTTTCTCGGCCGTTTAATTTAAAACGTAGCCGCGCAGTCTCAGAAATATGCTGTCTTTCCATTAGAAGTCGAAGTCTGCGATTAGCGAAATTTGGTGACACCCTCAAAGATCTCTTGCTATTTCCCCTTTTGAATGACGGTCTCGTCACTTCCTGTGTTGGTCTTAGAGATCAAGTTTTTAGATTTCACTAATGAAGAGACCTCTCACGCCGAGGACAAATGGTCGACCTCCGAGCCGAGGAATCCTAACTCTAGCTCAATGGTGCCACACCTGCAACGAAAAGCAAGCAGTCGAGCTGAGCTTGATAGGATTGATGCTAGGGCGAGTTGGTGAATCATATTCTACAGTGACAGCACAGAGAAAGAAACACACACCAGATACTCAGAAAGAGAAGCACACGCGCTGAACTTACAACTCTAGTGTATTCGGCAACCTTTGTTCATCACTTCAACGTCTGGATAGACTTTCCAGAACGTGATAATCAGAAAATACAGCAAGATATACAAGGACAAAAAAAGAAAAACAAGACAAAAAGCAAAAAAAAAAAATAAACGAACGAGAAACGAAAAAAAGAACCCTTACAAGTCATCCCTCTCTCTCAACTCTATCATTTAGATGGAAGTTGAAGCTCTTTGGTAGACAGCGCTATAGAAGGACTACTCACAAGCTTATCGTTCAGATGCTCCATTCTTTGCGCTTCCCTTATTTCTCTTGTCAGTGAGTCTCGATTCCTACCTATTACGGAACAAATTTCAAAAGTGCTACAGAACCACAATCCCGACAATGGATTTCCAGATGTCCGGCGACGACACAGTGCATGTTATAAAATGCTCGTTTAAACGATCATTTAAAACACCTGCCAGTCTGGCCCACATATTCCTTACCACATGAGAGCGGGATAGAATACACGACTCCTTCAAAGCATTTTACAAAGCCTCTTTTGGTGCTTTTTGAACAACCAACTTCCCGGTGTGTCGACCCATTGACCATCCTGCACAGGCTGAGATGCTCATTTGGCACTGAAAAAGCAACATTTATGTTAATGCGGTTACCTATATTGTTGAGACTGTGCAAACCTCTGTGTACAGAAAAAAGGGCCGTCTTTTTCTCTTCTGGATTCCGTTGAGGTTTTTCACTCTTTCTTATTTTCGTTAATAAATCATCTGCCACGGCTGTAAGTAATGTACTAAGATATCCTGTTGACTTTAATGTGGCAATTTGAACATGAAAGTTAACATTACGTTAATTGATACAAGACTTATTAAGCACATTAGTTAGACAAAAGCTAACAAGGCATCGCTTAACAAGCTTGGTGAGTGCTGACAAAAAATCATCACGTTCTGGAAAATCAATGCTTATCACGCTCTGGAAAGTCGATTTAGACATTGAAGAGAGGAACGGAGTAGTCGACTACACAAGATATGTAAGTTCAGCGCGTGTGCCTGTCTTTTTGAATATGGTAATAAAACTCGAGACTCAGGAACTGTGTTCCTGACTTTCGGGTTTTATTACCATGAATCATCACCAGCTCGCTTGTCTTTTTTAAGTATTATTGCAGTTTTCTGAGTATCTGGGGTCTGACTGTTTCTATGCGCTGTCACCGTAGAATATGGTTCACCGAACTCGCCCAAGCGTCCGTCCTATCAACTTACATTTCTTGTACATCGGGCCCTTTTACATCTTTACCTCTGAATCCCTGCTTCATCGTCACCCTCACCGCTGTGTCAGCATGTCAAGCAAGATCATTCGGCTACTGCTTTCGTGGTAATCTGCTGCCCCAGAAGTCATCGCTTTGTTTGGTGTATTCATCCCCTCAGTTAGGCATGGGAAGATAGTCTGCAAGATTTTGCGCTCGGAGTCGGCATCGCCAGGCTCGTCTGCACAGTGAGTGCATTTATGCCCAGTTATGTGATAACGTCAGCCAGTCCGTTGGAAGGAGGAAGTGGCGAGAGCTTTCAGAGACTACAAAAAGTCATACTGATTTCCTATTGGAACTCACCTTGACTCAGCTTCGCAGCATCACACCCAGAAAGACCCCAGCTCCAACAACCCTGTCCACATTATAGGGAATGTTTCGTTACCTAAACAGGTTCATAAAGTGATCGGTCTTGGTCCTAAGTTTGCTAGAGAGCCCAAGAAAACAGCGCCTGAGCTGCTCTCACTTGTGAGGAAAGTGTCGAGATGGGCTCCAGAAGCAGAGATGGCTCGATGCACCTCTTAAGAAGTATATTTGTTTTATCGGCATACCCCTAAGAGCACTATGCTACCAGTTAAGATTGAATCATTTTTGGTGCGTCAATACCTATCTTTATTGCCAGCACACAAAGAGGGTGGAAATGTGATCATACAACGGGACGTTTTTGGAACCAAGGCCGTTTTAGCCATTCACTCGGTTTTTGGCGTAACACAAGCATAGCTTTAACCAAGGTCAAAAGTGAAGCTAAAATTTATTTAGTAAGCTAGAACTAAAACAATTGTGTTCCTTTATTGAACGCAGTAGGAACCTTACCTTAGAGTGTTTTTTTTTCTTCAGCGCAATAACTCATAAAATAAATTGCTCATTGAGGGTGATTGTATCTGAGAAAGGGTCGTGGAAGAAGTCTATCGCCTTATTCTCGGAGGAGAAATTAAGTCTCTTGCCTGGTTGAGGATCCTTTTATGCTGAAAGACTCCAAGGAAGTGGTAAAGTTTTTAATTAAACTATTATGATTGGCACCTCGAGGCCTTCTCAGTGGATATAAAGGACCTCTCTTATTCTCTTCCGTAGAATGCGTTGTTGAAGTGTGTGGAAGACTGCATTAACTCTTGTGGTGTTATTGCGTTTCGGAACGTGTCAGGAATTTCCCAAAGTGGTTTCTTGAATTGCTCACCGTATACTTAAGATGTACGTTTGAGTGTATGGAGGATAAAGCCTTTCTGCAAAAAGCAGGGGTATGCATTGGTTTATGTATAGCGCCAGTTTTGAGTAACCTTTACCTCGCGCTTTGGGACTGGATCCTTTCACGTAGCTTAGATACTTCTACTGTTGTGAACGTGTTTCGCTTTGTTGGTGATTTTTTGATTGCGCTAGATTGTGCAGCTAATGACTTTCAGATATTGGTTTCTAACGTTCTTTGCTGTTTTAAGTCCTATATAGATTCACTATAAATCACTCATGAGCTCCCCACAGAATGTTCTTTGCGGTTTTTTTACCTTAGATTATTGTTTGGAGCATCATGTATGCTGGTTATACGAACCGAGAGGAAAGAAACATCTTAATTTTAGTCAGCACACTCCAAGCTTGTTAAGCGAGGCATTGTTAACCTATGTCTCACCAATGGCGTAATAAGTCTTGTACCCATTCACTTAAAGCTAGCTTTGATGCTCAAATTGCCAGGCTAAAGTCAACAGGATATCCTAGTACGTTACTTAGAGCCGTGGCAGAAAAGAAAAGGACGGCCGTTGTTCTATATATACTAGATTTTCGCACGGTCTCAAGAAGATAGGTAACTGCATTAACATAAATGTTGCTTTTTCAGCTCCAAATAGGCTTCTCAGGCTGTGTAGGAAAATCAGTGGGTCGGCACACCGGGGATTGGTTGGTCAAAAAAGCACCAAAAGAGCTTTGTAAATTGCAGTAAAGGAGTCGTGTATTCTATCCGACTCTCGTGTGGTAAGGTGTATGTAGGCCAGACTGGCAGGTGTTTGAATGATCGTTTAATGGAGCATTTTTATTGCACCCACCGAGTCGTCGCTGGACACTTGGGAATCCATTGCCAGGATTGTATAGCACATTTTAAAATTGTTCCGTAACAGGTAGGAGTCGAGACTCAGTGACACGAAAAATAATTGAAGCGCAAAAAATAGGGCATCTGAAGGACAAGTGTGTAAGTAGACTTTATAAAGTGCTGTCGACCAAAGAGCTCAAATTTCTATCTAAATGATAGCCGTGAGGGGGAGGGATGACTATTAAGGGTTCCCTTTTTTCGTTTCTTTTTTTGTATTTTCATTTTATTTTTTCTTGTCTTTAGCCTTTTTTCTTTGCATTTTGTGCTATTTATTCTGCTTATCACGTTCTGTAAAGGCAATGGAGACGTTGCAGTGAAGAACGAAGTAGTCGAATACACATGAGTTCTAAGTTCGGCGCGTGTGCTTGTCTTTTCTGAGAATCCGGTGTGTGATTCTTTCTCTGCGCTGTCAACGTAGAACAATGACCTTTTTTTCACATTCTGGCAGTTGGCACTTTTGGCTAGGCATAAAGGTATTGGGTGACGGTCTTTGCCGCAAAAGCCACAGGGACGAGCTTGCTTTTTAGAACGCAGCTTTTAGGCGTTCGTTTCCGGGTTGACGGCGTCGGCGTCGCTGTCAGCGTAGGCGTAACCGGGCGCGTTGCATTATGGGAAGCTTTTCCGCTAAAGCTAGCGTAAATTTTTTTTTCATTAACGTTAGCGGAAAAATTTTCCGCGAACTTTATCGGCAAACTTTACCAGCTGAATTTAGCTGGAAAATTTCCCCGCTACAGTCAGCGGGAAAATTTCCCGCTAAGCTTGAGTGTTACGTTTCCCCACTACATTTAGAGGGTAATTCAACGTCACGTAACCTAAAGACCAATTAGGTTTTCCCGTTAAATTTAGCGGGGTAAATGACGTCAGGGCTTCGTGCACGTCACCATAAACAAATTCAGCGGCAGGAGGAAAGGAGGAGGAAGAGGGAAGAAGGAGGAGGAGAAGGGGAGAAAAGGTTGGTAGGAGATGGAGGAGGAGGGAGAAGGAGGGGTGAAAAAGAGGTAATCAGTAGGAGGAGGGGCGTACCTTCCTCTCCGTACCCTCCCCTATTCCTCCTCAAGTGTTGCGCTCTAGTTTCGCATGACAGAGATTTGTAAGTCTCATTTTTGTTTTTTGCTGCTGACCTTTGTAGTCTGGCCTTTTGTTTTAGGCGGTGACTGGGCACCGGCATAGTAGTTAGCAGGCTTGTTTCTGTTCCCTTGTAGGACATCGAAGGCTACCGTTTGCTTGGACTTGACAAACAGTGTTATGTTTAACGAAAAAATACTCAGAGTGCAGGCGAGCTGGTGTAAGTTGAACATGATTGTAAACCTGAGACTGGGGCATAAAAGAGAACACAACAGAAGGTAGAAAAGAGGAGGCAACGTCTCAAACTCAGCTGCAAAGTTTATTTCGTACACGCCTTACATACCACATTATATACCATATAGAGACGGCGTTGGAGATGTGGTATATAAGGCGTGTACGAAATAAACTTTGCAGCTGAGTTTGAGACGTAGACTCCTCTTTTTATATCTTCAGTTGTGTTCTTTTTTATGCCCCAGTCTCAGGTTTACAATCGTGTTCAGTGTTATGTCTGCTTTTTCTGAACCGTTTGGTTCTGACGAGCTATAGTGAAAGCTATCAAAGATCTAGCTTGGGATCGAGCTGGAGGGTTTTCGACACACTGTTATCTTCGAGGTGTACGACAAGCCAGTCGCGTATAAGCTCTTCGCGAAGTGCACCGAAGTTGCACGCATCCGATAGTACGTGGAGAACTGTCGCAGAATTCTCGACAGACTGACCGTCATGCTAAACTCTGGAATTAAAATCTTGCGCGTTCCAAATGATGTTCCGTCGAGGAATGAAGTAACGTCCGCTATCTCTGGAGCACGGTGTCGAAATTCGTTTGCTCATCAGCCGTCAACTTGAAAGTATTGAATATGTCTTCTTTTTGAGCGCCCATCAGGTACGCCAACGTGTGGACTTGAGTCACGTTCGGACAGTCGCAGTCAACCAGCCGCGCGGTAGTAAAAGAAACGCGTCTTTCGCGCGGTCCGTACTAACGGCGACCAAAATAAGAATGGCTAAGCCGGCGTGATTTAGAATGAAGTAATGTGTTCTAGCTAGTGGATGGCGTGGTTGATCGGGTTTGGCAGGAGTCTGGTTGGCCTTTGTGGCGTCTTCAGACGCGGTTACGTTTTCCAGGCCGAGGCAATTACATTAGGCTGGCCTTTCCTTTAGGAGTAAAGCTAGTGCCAGTAGATCTCACTTTTGACAACATGTTGGATGG
>JAZHYW010009721.1:0-32456 GCA_037355805.1 Ixodes ricinus
CCGTTGGTTGCGGACATTTTTCTCTGCCGAAGCAACTTGTCTCAAAGCAAGGCCTCGTCAGTGAGCGTCTTCACCAATCTGAACGGGACATGTGCTTTGTGTTTGCGGTGCTCGCCGTTTGGCACCCTGCGAACGGGGCTTACAGAGGAAGAGCATCCTCGCATCGTGAACATATGTGCAAGTATCTGTTTCCGAAAACGTTCCTGTAACCTTACCACGGGGCCTTTGAGCGAAAAATTGTTTCTCGGCGAATGTGGTTGGTTGTGACAGCAAGACAAATCTTTTTCTACCCACTGGAGATAGTTGATGACGCGAGTTGGACCAGCATGTCGATCTTCTCCTTGTTGAGAACAAGTTTGTGGGCATAACAAATTTTGCGAGATTTTTTTTTTACAAATTACAAATGTGTTTTTTTTTTGCTAGAAAGTTAGCCAAGGTTTCTCGCCTCGTAAACCCGGTACAACGAAAGCGTACGCAGTTGGCCCATTTGAAAAAAAAAAAAGTGTCACAAAGCCGTTTATCAGGGTAATGATGCCGCTGTATATTTTTCTCGAGTAAAGTCACAGGTGCACAACTTTCTGCTTGACGGTCACGTATCGCGATCCACTCCGTGAAA
The DNA here is from genome assembly GCA_037355805.1 of Ixodes ricinus. Taxonomy (NCBI): domain Eukaryota; kingdom Metazoa; phylum Arthropoda; class Arachnida; order Ixodida; family Ixodidae; genus Ixodes; species Ixodes ricinus. The sequence goes on from JAZHYW010009721.1 coordinate 617, forward strand.
AAGAATACGAGCGAGCGGACGGGATTTCTCCAAGGTCGGATCCTGCTGGACGGAACCGCGTCATATGCAAATTAAGTACGCTGTTAAACGCCATTTCGCTTTGCCGAAAGTGTGTTCGAACTAAAGAGCCGTACCATGTTGGTTTTCTTAGTTGTGGTAGGCTCCGAAGAAAATAGTCAGACCTATCATGTCTCACTTTTTTTTTGTTTTAACAGTAGATACGTCATGTATGCGCCTCTACAATGTCGAGATAGTTACAAAAACTAGTCTGGATCTTGCAGCCCAGCCCGTTCCTCACAGGATGTACTCAACGTTTGAGGGTCTGGAGCCACGAAACTGTTTTGCTAGAAAATAAAAACGGGTGAAAACCTGCGAAGTCGCCTTGTTTCTCACTCGAAATAGGTAAGAGGTGCTTCATTGCTTCGTCTACGAGATGTAGAAGATCCATTTTTGTTTCATGGTCCCTTTTATTGTAAAATATTTGTGAGCGACATCGTCAGGGAGTTATCTGCGATGCGAGGATTTTATCGCGCGTTGCTCGTGAGATGTCATTTCACAACTTTTATGCCTGGGTTGTGCCTTGAAACTGCTTGTGTTGTATATTTCTGTGTAAAGCGTTTCCAATGGTTTCTTTGTTGCGCAGAGTGAAAACTAAAAATTAAACACCGTATCTGTGTTAAACGTGTGGGTGTTTTTAGAGCGTACGAGAATAAAAAGATGAAACACCATATCTGTCTCAATTTTTAGCGTTTTGATGCGGCCACGCTCCGTTCCATTTCCCACACTGCTCCGTTCAGCAGACAGATGACGCTAAAATTAGCGTGAGATGTCGCGCGCGCGATAGAGTTGATGCCATTTACCAATCTGGCGCTAAAATTAGCGAGAGAGTTCGCGTGATAATGGTAAAAGTTCACGCCAGCTAAGGGATTCAGGTGCGCGCCATCTACAAACGGAATCGGCAACTCACACACACAAAGCCCGGACTTGCAGATGAGCACGCCTTAGCAACACGAGCCATTTAACTTTTCAGCAACAGATGTTGCAAGGTCACACAAACGCCACCAGATGTCACTCATGCCCTAACAACACAGACGGTTAGCAACAAAAACGCGCGCCATCTATGAACGGAGGGACAATTCATACGCCTAAATGCCGGATTCAAACTGTGCGCGCGCGAAATCAAAAAGAGGAAATGCTATCTTCATCTCGATGAAGTTTAAAATAATCTACGACCAGTTCAAAGTTTTAACGCTAGGTGCCGGATATCCCGCCAATGGCTGGGACTGCGCAAAGTTTACGCACTGGTCCCGAAATTTCACCAGGGCCACGTCAGAGTTTTACGCGCTGGGGCCAGCCCCCGAAATATGGCAGTGCCACGTCAAATCTTTACGTTTGGTCTCAACTTAAAAACGGTTCGTGAGCTTCGAATTCTTAACGTCACCCCTCAGAAATTAACTGAATACAGCTGACCAAGTGTGCATGAGGACCCGTCATGTCACGCCCAAATTTAGCGGGTCCTAGCTTTTAACGCCAGATGTAAACAAATTTAGCAAAAACACTTCAAAGCTCTAACACTAGATGACATCTATCGCCAAATTCACTAGGATCCAGCACGGTGCTGGGGCCAGCCATCAAAATATGGCAGTGCCACATCAAACCTTTACACTGTTTCTGAACTTAGCACGGTTCGTAAGCTTTGAAATTTTACCGTCACCCCTCAATATTTGACTGGATGCAGCTGACCATGTGTGCTAAGCGCACGGCAGGGCAACTTCAATGCTTTACGTTGAGCCAAGAAGTAGCACGACCTGTGAACATAAAAGTCTGACCGTCACCCCAGCGAAAATTTAGCGGTATCCAGCTGGTGCTAAGGGAATCTTCAGATGACGCCCAAATTTAGCGGGTCGAAGCTTTTACCACCACATGTCAGCAATTTTTTGGCGATGAGCACTTCAAAGTTCCAACGCTAGATGGTGTCTATTCAAAAACAAATCACTGGGTCCAGCACGGTCGGTGAGTTTCAAGAGCCCCAACGTTTAGCAGGTCCACTTCAAAGCTTTACGCTGGACCAAGATTTGACATGGTCCGCCAGCTTCAAAATTTTACCGTCACCTCACCCCAATTTAGTCGCTGATGCTAATTGGATCGTCACAAAACGTCCAAAGTATATAGCGAGTCGAAGCGTTTTCCACCAGATAGCACCCAAATTTGACGACGACCACTTCACAATTTGAACACTAGATGGCGCCTATTCCCGAAATTCGCTGGGTCTTTGCAAAGTCTTACGATCTGGCCCCAAATTTTTGCAAGGCCACTTTAAAGTTTTATGCAGGATCAACATCAATCACGGTCCGCAAGCTTCAAAATTTTACAATCACCTCAATCTCACTTTAGCGGGACCCAGGTGCTGCTCTTTGGGACCGTCACATGACGCCGAAATTCAGCGGGTCGAAGACCCAGAATGCAACAGCTAAGGGGGCGCCACGAGGCTACGAGGCCGCGAACACCGTTTGAATCGCGCGCGCGCGAAATCACGTGATAGGAAGACAAGCAATGTTAGAGCCCAGCGACGTCACACGACCATGGTCACATGACCTTTGACGGAGCCTTTTTTAGCGATTAAAATGCATTTACCGCGCAGCGATTCAAATTCAAAACACGTGACCATCATGTGACCGGACCGCAGCGCCCTCTGTTGGATGCAGCACGAACCCTGGGTGACATCACGTGAGCGCCCTTTGTTGGACGCAGCTCGAACCCTGTGCGACATCACGTGGTTGTTATGAATTGCACACACCACGGACAACTAAGACAAGTTAAGCGGTCTGGGAAGCAATGTGCTTGCAGCTCAGGTGGTAGAGTGTTGGGCTGCTGTGCCCAAGGTAGAGAGGTGGAGTCCCAGTCGGCCGCGGAGCTTTTTTAATCGAATAGAATGGGCATTTGACTCCCAGCAATTCAAATAATGTCACGTGACCATCATGTGACCGGAGCGCAGCGCCCTCCTCCGGATGCAGCACAAACCCTGTACGACATCACGTGAGCACCATCTGTCGGACGCAGCTCGAACCCATCACACGTGAGACGCCCTGAGCGCCGCAATTCAAGTCCTGTAGCGTCCTCTGTCGGACGAAGCTCGGACTCTGTGTGACATCTCGTGGTTGTTATCAGATGATGACACCTTGCCGCCATTCTTGCCGCCTTTGGTAATATTAGTGTTAGAAGGTTCTGGGATTCGAAGTAATACGTTTGAATTCACCTCTAATTTCTTCTCTTCAACAGCAGCTGACTTTTTGGTGATTTACTTGTACCTACCAGAATAGCTTTATTTTATCTTTTGTTTGGTCATTATAAATAAAATGGTGGCTAGTGACTATTACTCACACTTTGAGATATTTAGGTTGCGGCAGCAATACCTCTGACTGTTTGTATTGCAGATGGAGGAACATACATTGAAAATTAAAGCCTGCAAGTTTGGAGCACATGGTGTAACGTTATAACGAATAATCTAACTAAAATTAAAGGGTGCTTGCAGGCATAAGACAAAAATTTTGCTAGACGAACACAGAAACACAATAAAAAAAGCATCTTAATTATTACATCTCGGACACACAAATACACAGGTCTAAGCCGCAGATAAAGGCAGCTTATGAGAAACAACACGGCAGAAGAGGATCGAGGAAACGTCTCCTCGATCCTGTTCTGCAGTGTTGGTTTTTATAACCTCAGTCTCGTTTTTTTTTTCACAATGTTCAATTTATACCAGCTCTCTTGCGCCCTTGCGTTCTGTTCAAGCTTATGATGATAAATTATGTATATCAATTTTGTCCCCGTTTTATCACAGATTAGCTCCTGTGATGATAGTGAAACGTGGCTCATGCATAAGACATGCATGAGCATTTTGTGAAAGCTCTGAAGCCTTCGAAAGGTTTCTTTTCACTGACGAATGTTATATTTGAAAATCTGTGTCAACCATTATGCTCTCCGATAGCGATAACCAACAACGGCCTGACTCAGACAAAAAGGTACCTTATCAGAACGCAAAAGCAGTCCTCTTAAACCTGCCTTTTGCGCAAAAGAGGATAATTCAGCACCCTTACCTCCAGTGAAAAGGATCTTGATTGGCGCCTGCTTCGTCCAGGTGTCTCGGTCCAAGGGTTCGCCAGTGCGCACCGCCTTCGTTATTCTTGCGGAGGAATAACTTGAGGGCGGCCACCAACAAATACGTTTTTGCGTTTGAAACCCAATGAATGGGTACGATCTCATAAGCATTTTCAGGGATAAAATGAACAACGGAGAATTTCGACATGTTGTCAATAAATCCTGAAATGCTGTCCCGAATACAAATGAAATATGAAGCCCAGAAAAGTAGAACTGACGCAAATCACGTTAAAAAAGACGTCAAATGGTTTTGCTCCTAAACGGTGACTGGTTATGAGTGAAGACGAGAGCGCAGGAGAGCTATACTTCGTTTCAGAAGTTCCGTGCAGCAAAACGGAGGCTAGTTGCTGTAAGTAGGCAACCTCTTGCGCAATAAGAAAGAGCGCCCGAAGCAGACGACAAGAAGACAACGACGAGAGAGAGAGAGCTAGGGAACGTCAAAAGGTCAAATAGAAACCAAATGTAAGACTTTCAACATGATGAGCTTTGCAAATTTCGCTCCCTCTCGTCCCGCTTTCCACCTTTGCTGGCACACCACAATCGGAGCCGGCTAGCTGTGTTCATCATTATCAACCTGTTATTAAAAACGAAAGGTGATTACGTCTGTGCTGTGAGGCGTCAAAATTATTTTCTCCGAAAGATAGCTCCTTGTGAAACAACCTACAAAACATGGTGGCTCTTCCAACTGGCGACTAAACATTTACGCAGAAACACGTTCTCAACATATTTATTACGGATGTCATATCTGGTTTGATATGAATCAACGTCGTGCAAGCTTGAGTCCGTGTGACCATTATCAAATTTCCAGTTGTCCTGCAATGACCAAATTGTCCATCTAGCGTGTCTTATAGAGTCTCAAGCGGAGAGAGAAGCCGCTTCATACGATGGCAGACGGAACCCACGTTTGCAAGTAGAATAAAGGCTATCATCATCATCACTTCAGCCTAGGCTCGAACAGTACACCGTGGCAACGCTGCAGTGCCCTTTCTCTCAAATGCTTTCAAACCCGGTGCTGCGCGCACTGCAAACCGGTTGCGACATTGCAATTCGCTGGCAAGTATGGCGTCGGAGATGGACGACAGCGTATTCGACATGGTGAAAGTTTGTTGGACATGTGAAGTCATTGATTGAAAATTGAATACAACGGCCAATCTCCTGTTGTCATCTGCGGCCGTGGGGTGATAGAGATCGGGATATTTTTGGCTGTGGCGTTCTCCCCCATGTCGCAATGGTAAACGTGCACGAATTAGAAAAAAAGACCCATAACCAGTGCGGTGGTAATATATCCAAACTCTGCAAGTGTAAGTAGTTATAGCGCGCCATCCATTAGTTAAATTTGAAACCACAAAAGTGTACAGCCCGGCGACTCGCCGGCTTTGGCAATGAGGTCTGTGCAGGCGCGACCGGGGATGCGCCAGCTTTGGTAGCGAATGGACTAGCGAACGTTGTACCTTCAGCCATTTCCCGACTTTTAGTACACGGCAAGGTTGCTAGAACACTCGGATGGGAAACTCACCGCTGAAACCTGGGCCTCTGGCGTCCACCGAGACCGAGCTAAATACGACAATAGCGCCACTATTCATCTTATTTTTCTTTTTTTTTTACTGTGGTCACCTTGAGCTTGCAGAAAGCATGTTTTTGCGTAAGAACAAACAGAAAAAGCTATTTTTGTAGTAAATTCTATTGGAGTCTAGTACCAAATGACGTGCGAGTAATCTTTTCTAATATCTTTAGCTTCAAGGTTTTGCGGCACAATTAATACTGTTTTTATACAACCTTGTCTCAGCGGTGATTTCAGGTAGCGCGTCTCGACCTGCGTGCATCGCATCCTAACAGAGTGGTTCTAGTAACGTTGGTACACGTTTTCCTAGGCAACATGGAGCTCGAAGCAGTGCAGGCCCATTCACACCGGTGGTTGAGTCGCGTTTGCGGACGCGTTTGCTTCAAGATTCAGTGCAATTGCTCGCGATTCGATGACGAAAACGGGCGGATCCGCTAAGCATTTGCGTTTCGAACGCCAGTGTGAAGAAGCGGTTTAATCTGTGTCTTTGTCGTGTCGATCAATGTTGCGTCGGAAACAAATTGGAGACAGTTGTACGGTTTCACTCGCTGCTACCCGTCTCGGAGAATGACACAGCAAACCGGTTCAACAACACGTAAACATTTAATGACCGCTATCGCCTGCGGCGCAATCCCAACAGCCCCCGCGCATACGCTGCGGCGGCCCTTTATCAGCAGCGGAGCGCCGCTCGCGTGGCCAGTTGCCCTTGGCCCCCTCGTGGTCAAATTGACCACTCATGATTGTTGAAGGGGCAACCTGGGCCAACCGCTTGAAATCCCCAGGTTGCCCACACATCTCCCCCTTCCAAAAAGGAAAACAGAGGACGTCCTAGATGGTCCTGGGGGCCTTCCCTCTGGGTCGCAAGGGTCTTCTCAGATGGGCGAGCGCGGGTCCGACGTCTGTACTTCCGGACAGTACCGATGCGGCTGGGGGGGGGGGGTCTGATGATGGGAGCTGCGTCGCCGCTGTCTGGCACGAGGAACTAGAAATTAAAAACAACATGAGGCCATGGCGCGGTAGGAACAAGCGGCCGCGCACACGAAAGATGCCTGCCCCACTGTGCATATGGGAGCGCGGCCCCTTTCTCTTCTCCCTCAAAACACAGAAGAGGGAATGAACATAATGCACTTAGAGCTCGTGCTACTCCCGGTCGTCTTCACCGCCGTCTCAAGTTGTACCGCGGCAGAGACGGTGTGGAATCTTCCGAGAGGTGGTCCGGATAGTCGCCATCTGGAACCTGCGACACATTTACCTCCTCGGATTCATAGAAAGCTTTTAGGTCGGTGACATGAATAGACCCGCACACTTCACCAGATTCGCAATGCACAAGCTCGTAAGACAGGTTGGAGAGCTTCTTACTAACACGGTAGGGGCCATCCCACCTCTTTGCTAAAGAGGCCGTGAAGCCTCTAGCAGCATCACTCAGTGGATGAGTTCGCCTCAGTACCAGATCTCCTACCTTGAACTGCAGATTTCGCCTCCCCTTGTTGTACTGGTCAGCCTGCTGCAATCTCGAGACGTCGAGGCTCTCTCGAGCTTCACGCAGGTTCTCCGTGAAGCGCTTCCGGAGATCTTCTGCGAACTGCGTGGTAGTGCGCTGCCTGCTTGCAGGATCTGTGCAAAGAAGGCCATTTCCCAGGGGAAACACGAGCACTTTCCCAAAGTTAAGTTGAGCCGGAGTAAAACCCGTGGACCGGTTGATTGTTGTGCGGGTAGCGAATGCCATTTTCGACAATTTTGCGTCCCAGTCTTTGTGTCGCTCTGTATGCGCTACAAGCATCTGCTTCAGGTTACGGTTCACTCTTTCCGTGATATTCGCCTGTGGATGGTATGGCGAAGTCCGTTTGTGGCGTATGCCTAGCGCCTTACACGCATCCACGAACACCTTGCTAACAAAATAAGAAGCGTTATCTATAATAAGCGTTGCGGCAAAGCCAAAGCGCGCGAACGTCTCGAGAAGACAGTCCCAGATTTTCCTAGAGTCTAGTTTGCGTAAAGGAAACATTTCGACCCACTTCGTGAAATGGTCGGTCACTACAAGCAAATACTGATTGCCGCGTGGACTACGGGGAAAGGGACCGACAACGTCACGCGCGACAGACTCCCAGGGGTACTTGCTTTCTACCGAGTGCATTAAACCTGGTGGTTGGCCACCTTTGGTTTCGTCTTCTGACAAACCGGGCAGCTACGAGTGTACCTTATTACATCCTTCCTCATACCTGGCCACGTTACACTTTGGGACAACTTTTCGTAAGTTTTGCTCCCACTGCTGTGGCCTGCCAAGGCGGGATCGTGCATATACCTTATAAATGACTTACGCAGTTTACGTGGTATTACCGTCCGGAATGGCGGGCCGCAGGACCCATCGTCCGCCCGGGGATGTATCGCAGCAGGATGCCGTCGCTGCTGAGCAGGTACGAGTTCAAGTCTCTGGGATTCCCAGCGTCAGCCGAGTTTTCTTCTGCCAGCTGGTGAATCACCTTCTCACAAAGTCCATCGGACAGCTGGGCCACTCGGAGCTCCTCTCTGCTCACCAAGGTTCCCCACCGCGAATCTGGTGTGATGGGCGCCGCATTGGCCAGTGCCACCAAGTCGGGATCCACCTGCATTTCCTGCCCGAAAAGTGGAGCACGGGATATTGCATCTGCAACGTGGTTAGCCGCTCCACGCTTGTACTCGATTGTGTATTTGTAGCGCTGGAGCGAAAGGGCCCATCGAGCGAGTCGTCCTGCAGGGTTGTGGAGCCCTTTGAGCCACGAAAGAGCCATGTGGTCAGTTTGAATGCTAAACGAAGCGCCATCAAGGTACATGTCAAACTTCTTAAGCGCAAAAATAATTGCCAGACACTCTTTTTCGGTTGTTGAGTAGTTTCGCTCCGCTCCGGTTAACGTATGACTGGCGAAAGCGACGGGACGAAGAACGCTGTCATGTTCCTGCAGAAGAACTGCTCCTAGTCCGTAATCGCTTGCGTCGGTCTGCAAGATGAACGGACGATTCAAGTCGGGCAGATTTAAACACGCGTTTTCAGTCACAGCCCTTGAAAGGCACGCGAATGCGGTTTGCTGCTCTTGCCCCCAGCACCATCTCGTTTTTTTGCGGAGCAATCGGTTCAGAGGTTCAGTTATCTCAGCGCATTGCGGAATAAAATCTCTATAAAACGCAATCATCCCGAGATATCTCTGTAGGCTTTTGACGTCATAAGGGGGTGGGTACTCCGTTATTGCGCGGAGCTTATCTTCATTCGGGCGCAACGTTCCGTTATCTACAACAAATCCGGGAAGGTTGATTACAGGCGATGCCAACTGGACTTTATCTGGATGAATCGTAAGGCCGGCCTGACGCATTCGTTCGAGTATGATGTGAAGGTGCACGGGATGCTCCTCGAATGTTCGTGAAAACACCACTACGTTATCCATGTACACCATCGCAAACTCATACTTCGCGTCACCGAGCACAACGTCCATTAGGCGTTGAAAGCTGGCGGGAAAGTTGGACAAACGAAAGGGAAGGCGAGTGAATTCGAACAACCCCCTGTGGCAAATGAATGCGGTCTTCTTTACATCAGCCGGATGAACTTCGATTTGAAGAAATCCGCGGCTGCAATCGAGGGTTGTGAAAGCAGTCGCGTTTCCAAGGGCATACATTACTGAGGAAATACAAGGAAACGGGTAACTGTCTCTGACTGACACTTCATTTAGGCGCCTATATTCAACACAATGCCTTGCTGTGCCGTCCTTTTCAGGAGCAAGGACCACCGGGGAAGCCCATGGGCTTTTTGACTGACGTACTGCGCCTGTGTCGATCATTTCCGATTGCGCCGCATCAAGAAGTTCGCGCTTGTGAGCACTTATGGGTCTCGGATTACACCTCCGCAGGAGTGCATCCTTTGTTTCGATGCGGTGCCGTAGGAGATCGGTTTTCCCAGGTCTTTCCGTGAACATCGGCGAAAAGGGTTCCAGCAGTTGCTGGAGCTGCTTCTGGTTGTCCTCACCGGAACACTTTTCCACGGCTTTGAGCACGCTGTCTGGAAGTAAAGATATCTGCCCGGCAAAGTTTAACGGGAACGCTTGGCCGCGAATACAATCCTGCCGACTGGTAAACGGCGTTAAGGCTGTTTCGCCTCCCAACCAATATCCGGCTTGGCCGAAGTCTAGCAAAACCCGCTCCGCTGCAATAAAATCTCTACCCAGGATCATGGGCACTGGCAGTTCCGGAAGGTATACGAACCGTTGTCTTCGTTTTCTGCCATGAAAGAAAATTCGTAACCTGACTGCACCGGCAGCAGGCAGTACGGACCCCGATGCTACCTGCGATTTCACGTTTGCTGACCGGAGATTTATCTTTTCGACATTCTGCAATAAGCGATATGTTTGCACCAGTATCTAGAAGAGCGGCTACTGGTGTACCTAGTACATTCACAGTCATACGAGGTTCAAGAGACTTGGGTGTAGCTTCGATTCTACTCACAGCTGGGATGAGCACTGTCGGTTTCTCGTTTAGTGAGGTTGTTCCTACCCCCGTCGGCTGGTGCGAGTCTATTTGCAGCCCGGCCATCCAGGGCGACCATCCTTGGTGTTGAGAAATTCCAAGCGGCTCTGACGCTGGGGATCGGGCAGGAATCTGACTGGCCGACCATTGGCTGAAAGGGAATCGCATTAGGGTCCAACTCAAATGCAGTTGCTTCGGGTAGCTTACGACCGGGAACAGTGGAAGCTGTTCGCCCGGGGATCAGTGCAAAGGCCGACGCGCCAGGAGTCTCATGATCGAGAATGTTGTGAGCTGGCCGCCCGGGTGTCACTGCAACAGCAGGCACACCGGGAGTCTCAAGACCGCGAACGGTGTGACCTGGGCGCCCGGGTGTCGGTGTGAAAGCCAACACGCCGGGAGTCTCATGACGGGGAGTGTTGTGAGCTGGCTGCCCGGGTGTCACTGCAACAGCAGGCACGCCGCGGAGTCTCAAGACCGCGAACGGTGTGAGCTGGGCGCCCGGGTGTCGGTGTGAAAGCCGACACGCCGGGAGTCTCACGACGAAGAGAGAAAGTGTTATGAGCTGGCCGCCCGGTTGTCGATGCGAGAGCAGACGCGCCGGGAGTCTCAAGACCGCGAACGGTGTGAGCTGGGCGCCCGGGTGTCGACGCGAACGCGGACACGCCGGGAGTCTCATGACGGAAAGTGTTGTGAGCTGGCCGCCCGGTTGTCGATGCACGAGCAGACACGCCGGGAGTCTCAACACCGCGAACGGTGTGAGCTGGGCGCCCGGGTGTCCGTGCAAGACCGGACACGCCGGGAGTCTCACAACTGAGAGTGTTAGGAGGAAAAAAAGTGCTGGAGGGCCACCGAGGGTCGATAGAAAAGCGTCAGTCCCCGGAGCCCGTGTGAACCTCCGGGAGGCCCGGAGGCGGCTGCGACGGCTGGACCTGAGTTGATTGTGTTTTCGGCGCGGCCGGCGGAGATAGAAGTTTCTTACCACCGCCGGCCGAAGCCGTTTCCCTGTGTCTGAGGCGGCCACTGCCGTTCGCTGCAGTCCCAATGTATGTGTCCTGGCTGGCCGCCTCACGTTTCTGTCGGCGTCCTCTGTAGACGCCATCGTGTTGAAGTGGAGGCTTCCGCAGGTCAATGAACTTAGGCTTGCGAAGAAACGCCCCCTCAAATGTGGGCAAACTCAGGAACGCAAAAATGAACTACGTGAAACGTAAGAATGAACCCAGTTTGCGGCCATCCTCCCAGACGAGCAGCGTATCACGTCTGGGCGCCAGTGTGGGGTTTCCCTTGCTGCTACCCGTCTCGGGGAATGGCACAGCACACCGGTTCAACAACACGTAAACATTTAATGACCGCTATCGCCTGCGGCGCAATCCCAACGCCCCCGCGCATACGCTGCGGCGGCCCTTTATCAGTGGCGGAGCGCCGCTCGCGTGGCCAGTTGCCCTTGGCTCCCTCGTGGTCAAGATGACCACTCATGATTGTTGAAGAGGGCAACCTGGGCCAACCGCTTGGAATCCCCAGCTTGCCCACACAGTTCACTACACAACGTTGCTATGTTTGGGTCTGTTCTACAGTAATACAACGTTGCATAATAAACATGTCGCGCGCTGCTGTTGCGCAACATTTAAATTATGCCGCCTAGCAAACGTTGTACCTTCAACCTTTTTCCGACTTTTAGCACACGGTTTTCTAGGCAGCATGGAATTCGAAAGAGCAGCCTAACGCTGTGCCTTTGTCGTGCCGATCAGTGTTGCGTAAGAAACTGATTGGAAAAGTTCACTATACAACGCTGTGATTTTCGCGTCTGTACTACACTGATACAATGTTGCTTAAGCAACATGTCGCGCGCTGCAGTTGCGCAACATTTAAATTATGCCACTTAGCAGACGTTGTACCTTCGACCTTTTTCCGGCTTTTAGCAAACGGTTTTCTAGGCAGCATGGAATTCGAAACAGTAGCCTGACGCTGTGCCTTTGTCGCGCCTTTGTCGTGCCGATCAATGTTGCGTCAAAAACAAATCGGAGATAGTTCACAACACAACGTTCCGATGTTTGCGTTTGTACTACAGTAATACCACATTGCATAAGAAACATCTCGTGCGCTGCAGTTGCGCAACATCTAAAGTATGCCGCCTAGCAAACGTTGTACCTTCAACCTTTTTCCGACTTTTAGCACACGGTTTCCTAGGCAGCATGGAATTCGAAACACTAGCCTAACGCTGTGCCTTTGTCGTTCCGATCAATGCTGCGTCAGAAACAGACTGTGAATAGTTCACTACACAACGTTTCAATTTTCGCGTCTGTACTACACTGATACATCGTTGCTGAAGCAACATGTCGCGCGCTGCTGTTGCTCAACATTTAAATTATGCCGCCTAGCAAACGTTGTACCTTCAGCCTTTTCCCGTCTTTTAATAAACAGTTCCTTAGGCAGCATGGCGTTCGGAACAGTAGCGTAACGCTGCGTGTTTGTCGTGCCAATCACTGTTGTGTCAGAAACATAATGGGTATTGTTGCGCAAAATCTCCCAACACTACCACAACATTCTGAGCATTCTCGCAATATATCTACAACACATCAATGTTACTTGGGAAAACTCTGGAACGACATACTCCCGCCCCTCGCGTCTTCGCAATGCGTTAAGAACGAGCTTCGTTTCTGCGATTTCAGGTGAGCGGAACGTTTCGTAGCCCTTTGGTAAGCCTTGCCCAACACAGCCATGCCCGGCATTGTCTGGAATGAACTGGACGCAAGAACTATGTCGTTTCTAAACGTCAAGCTTATTGAAGAAGTGCTCGCTGTACGTGAGCTAGACACTTCCGGCACAAAAAAGACCTCATCAAGCGACTGGCCGCGGACATCAAGGCGCGCGACGAATCTTCGCCTAGCCTGGACCAAGCGTCAACCTGTGCCACTGGCTCTTTGGCACTGGACCCCATCACGCTACAAAACCTTGCTGTTTTGTTGCAGCAGCTGCCTCGTCCTTCCACGACAGTTACAACGCTACCATACCTGTCGCGACTCTCTTACATCTTGAGGGCTCGCCAAAGCAATACGTCAAAGAATGGCTTGAGGACGTTCAACGTGTCCAGCAACTTGCGTTATGGGATGACGCCACCCCCGGCTCATAGCAGCAAGCAAGTTGAAACGTACAGCACGAAACTGGCACCTTGCGTTCGAAAGCCAATACGACACGTGGCCAGCTTGGAGAGACGCCCTCAAAGTGACATTTATCAAAGAATGAACTCTGATGCACTGGCAGGAACGGGTCATGGACGTGACTCAAGGGATTGGCGAATCTTTTTATCAGTACGCAATCACCAATTTAAGGATCATCCAACGCTTCCCGGAACCCTGAGCGATCCGCAGAAGATGGACTACCTACTCCAAGGCATGCGGCACCAACATAGCGTCGCAGCATTGGCAGCCAATAGGCCAGCAACTGTCCAAGCCTTTCTTGCGACAGGCGCGAGCCTGGATAGGTCGGCAAAACACGCCAAGGCAAGCCCTTTGACTACTCCAGCCCAACCCAATCACCAACGTCATTCGTCTAGGTCGGTTGAATGCGAAAGTCCTACCCACCCGGCGCAGCTCTCTGGCTTGACGTCACCGTAACCCCCAGCCTCATGTTAATGCATCACAGACCTGCACACCGACTTGCAAGAGGCCAAATACCAAACAATCTCGTCGCCATATGAAGCCCACCGTTCCGTAGTGGCCAAGACTTGTCTCAAGCGGTCTGCTACAATTGCAAACACCTCGGACACCTCGCTTCCAAGAGTACAACATACACCGATGATTCAGCACAGGCATCGTCGTCGGCAGCTAGGGTCATGCCTGCAAAACCATTTCCACCAGCTCTTCACAAAATGCCAGCGACCCTTGAAGACTCTCAGCTGCTGTGCTGATTCTTTTAGCCACCATCACTGGAATTGGAGACTATGATGCTTTCCCATTCTCAGGTTCCAAGCTGACTCTGATAGCAAAGTCACTTGTTCCAGAACGCATGCTACATCCCTGGACTGAGCCTCCACTGGCAGCTGTAGGAGGTACCACAGTACTCCCAGCGGGTGCAGCTTTGCTTAAGATCACCACTGGCCCGATCGCGGCAGTCGTCGAGTCCGCGGTTTTGGAACACAACATCCTCCCCTTTATCCTTGGTGAAGATTGGTTTCGAGCCGCACAGGCGCGTCTGATCTTTGAGCCTCCGCAGCCCGCCCGGCTCCAGCATACGGCCACAGGTTTTTCTATCATAGGAGAACAAAAACTAGCACCACGGATCTCCAATGCCATAATTATCACCCAATCGATCCTCAATTCACAAGTGCAGACATTGTCACAAGACTGCTTACAGAGAGAACCCTTGCCGTCGCCAGAGCAGCCCTCCTGGCAAGACTTCACCCAGGAAACTCCACGTGTGCCTTTAAGTAGCCCCAGTGCCAAGCCGCCTGAAAAGATAGCCGGTACTGTGGCTATAGTCACACACCCTGCTCTTTCGCCAGCCCTCCTCGAAGATCACTTACCTTATAGTAAAAATATTGTCATTGCCGACATTGTGACACAACAGAATAGAGTTTTCGACCGTCACAAAGATGACTTAGGCCATTTCACAGGCCTGCAGCATCGCACTGACCTGCCACCAAACGCCTTGTCCTACAGCTATAGCCCGTACCAATCTGCTTCCGACGATAGACAGTTGATTGAAAAACAGATAAAAAACGTTCTGACCCAAGGTGTTATTCTTCCAGTATCTGGCCCATGGACTTTACGAGTGGTCGTTTTGTTTCGAGGAGTCAAGAATTGTTTGTTCGTTAACTTTGCACCACTGAATAAACGCGCGATCACAGCTGTGTACCCCCTGCCCCTTCTTGATGAAATCATCCACGACATCGCTGGATGTGCGTATTTCGCTACCAAGGACTTGAAAAGTGCATACTGGCAAGTCAGCCTCTGCCCCGACGACTATGAGAAGACTGCCCTCATCGTTGTGATCTCGTATCGTTGTGTTGCTGGAGTTGGATTAGCTGAACTGAACGTTTGTCCCGGCCGTTCTTGTTCTTGTTGTTGTAACTGTGGCTTAGCCCAAACTAAGGAACTCGGTTTTATAGATACGGCGGAGAGTTTCTCTTTTATTTTTTCATTCGCGTATTTTTGAAGCCCTCGCATTTCAGCGCCAAATCATTTATCTTTATTTGAGGTTAGCTGTGAGTGAAGGGACTATGCGCTTCTAATGTTAGGCTTTGTTTTGCAGATTGTGATGTTAGCTTATAGCCTTGTGCTTCTAGTTGTAAACATTTGCGTTTTTTGTTTAATATTAGTTGATAGCCATCGCCTTCTGCGTTCTTTTCGTTTTGTTTTGTTGTAAGCAGGTTGTTTTTTTCTTTTTCTCTAAAGCAAGAGACTAGGTCTTTTAAGGCTACGGTGGGATGTGAGCGCGTGGTATCCTCCGTCTCCTTTTCTTTATTCTACTACCTTTGACGCGCCCCAAGTGAGCGTGCCTAATGATGGTTGAGAAACAAGCCGCCCTTATGCCCGGCTCGGACGGCATGTGCGTTCCAGTCTGCTGCCTGTCTCACGCCTGTCAAGCCTTCACCCAGTCAAGCCAGCCACCTTTTGACTCGCTCTTAGCACTTTTACTTAACGTTTGTATTTAATGTAAAAATACTTTTTTATTCCTTTCCAGCACTCGGCCCTCATATCTTACAATGGACTGCTTGGAAAAAATGGCCTCGTTGAGGTAAAGTGTCCCCGTTCCTAAAGATTCTTATAGCCTACCGAAACCGCAAAAAGTATGAGGAGAAAAATAAAAAAGGAGCCGTGTGTGAAAGGTCCAAATCACCACCATAGCTTCTGCCAGAAAGTACAAGGGCAGTTACATAATACACGAAACGAATTTTGTGATTTCGTTATATTTACACTTAAGGGCATTGATATCCAACGTATTCTGAAGGATGACACCATCTGGCCAACAACATAGAGCCTTTTCTACTCAAGTTTTACATTGAAGGCCGGACTTCAGCTGAAATTCCTCAAAGTAGACGACTTGTCCGATGGCCTACGATGACCATCGGGCAACTCGTCTAAGTGAGGAATTTCATAAAAGTATTGCCTACGATCTCCGTTTGTAGGGCATAGTGTCATCAGGTCAAGGGGTGTGGCTTTTCGTCCGCCGAACATTGCTTCGGCGGGTGTTTTCCTCGTGGAAGATGAGACCGTCGCGTGCTGCCGGAACAAAAACCTGGCGATTTTTCACTGAACTGCTTCTTCCGTAGGCTTCAAGATGGTTTTCTTCGTTTCACACACCATCTGTTCTGCTTGCCCGCTAGTTGCAGGATGGTGTGGTGCACTAATGTGGTAACTGATGCCGTTTTTATTGTTCTCAAAAACTTGTTTATTTTATTTGAAAGAAAATAGGGCGCGTTATCAGCGAAAAGTATTTTCGGTAGGCCAAAAGCAGCGAAAAGAGAGCGTAGAACGTCAATGACGTGTTTGGACGCCGTAGCATGCATCGTGTAAACTTCCAATCTCTTACAGTATACGCATCGACCATGACTCTGCAGATGCGGATACGTTTCGCCACCCACCGGCTGAATAGCGGATCGTTGTCATTTACTGTTCATGATGGTGCTTGACACCAGGAAGACTTCGAGTCTTTTCGCGAAGTTAGCCCAGGTGCCAACGATTTTTTCGAAAATGGTAAGTGCTCGAAACGTCAACAACGTCGGTAGCGACGTGCTGTGCTTGAAACTTGACGCTTACTATTCGGTGATACCAAACTTCCTTGTTCGTCTGCCACGAGTCGTCCGATTTCTGGTCATCACCGCAACTCCATCTCCCGACAAAACAGGTCTTCATTGTCCGCATGTCTATAGTTAGCAATCATGTGAACTTATAAATTCCCGAACGCTCATCACTTGGCGTCACTAAACGCCACTCAATCATAACATCCTTATTGCTAATAAATTTCTTTCTACTTATACTGATGCTTTTCCTCATATTCCTCCCAAGCGGTACTTACAACACAATGTGTTTCGGTACTTCCGAAAAGATTGCAACGGCGTTTGTTTTGTGGAAACTATAATTTAACAACCATTACAACATCTTCCGGATCCCGTGAAACACAATATTTCGTGACGTCACTTTTCAGTCGTCAATATAATGGCGATGTAAATACCGTAAATCGCGAAGCAGTTTACTAGATGTCCGCTTCCACTGGTGTGTTGGAAGATTGAGTCTACTGAGCGTGCATTTCTGGAGAAGAATTTTTATTGACAGAATATTGACACGTCAAATAACAATTGATTCCTTCTTGGCAACGACCGAACCGCATGCCCCTATTAGCGGCGAGATGTTTTGGTGGAGCCCTCCCATGGCTCCCTTTCGTGACGTCATTACAATGCGAACAACAAGTTCGATGGTGTTTGCAATGAGCATTGTGGAAGCTTAAAATCGTTACCCTCTCAAAGCGACACTGTCAACACCATCAAAATTTAAGCTCTTACATTCCTCTTATTTTCTTCGATGAGACATCCTTTGCTGACGTCATAGTGAGCATTCTGCCATTCATGGCTGGCCGACCACAGCGACGCTTTCGGTTGCGCACGTCGCCAATATCAGCCTGACATTCTCGCATACATTAGTTATACGGGCCACGCTAATGAGCCAGCTGAGCACAGCTGGCAGCGGCGCGAGCAAGGCCACGATGGGAAAGTGATGTTGCTCGAGCCATCCCAACGTGAACCAATATTTTGGCCACCCCACGGGTGCGTGTCGCCATCCATTAGTTGAGCTAACGCCTTGTTCAAGATGGCTGCCGTGGGACAGCAGCCTTAAGAGGAGGGATTAAGGCTGCGGTCCCACGGCAGCAATCTTGAACAAGGTGTTAGTTCAACCAAAAGATGGCGACACGCACCCGTTTGGTGGCGGAAAAATTGGTTCACGGTGGGATGGCTCGAGCACCATCACGTGCCCCTCGTGGCCTTGCTCGCGCCGCTTCCAGCTGTGCTCAGCTGGCTCAATCGCGTGGATCAGCAAAACCCATGTATGCGAGAATTGGGTTGTGGGGATGTTTATACAGCGTGTAGTTGGTCAGCCATTTTAAAGTTGCGACGAGTCACTCGCTGTAGATGAGCAATTTAGCCAGTGCGGTACAACCGCTAGCCTGGGGTCTTTACCGTGCACCACGCAGTAGTAATACACGACCGCACGCCGGTACGATGCTCATCCAGATCGAAACGGGCAGGGGTGGGGCACGAACCATGTATGCGAGAATGTCAGGCTTTGTATGGGGGATCGGTGGCCGAGTGGGCTGAAGCGCACACCCAGCTCGACGCGCGTGGAGCGAAAGCTCGCGCTGTAGAACCCAGGGATCCTGAGTTCGAGCCCCACCCCTGCCCGTTTCGATCTGGATGAGCATCGTACCGGCGTGCGGTCGTGTATCACTACTGCGTGGTGCACGTTAAAGACCCCAGGCTAGCGGTTGTACCGCACTGGCTAAATTGCTAATCTACAGCGAGTGACTCGTCACAAATTTAAATGGCTGACCAACTACACGCTGTATAAATATCCCCACAACCCCAATTTTTCAGGCTTTGTATAATTTGTTCACTGATATAGGGAGATGCGGTTCGGTGGTTGTCACGGGCTTTCGCAATAAATCTTACCAAGAAGGAATCAATTGTTGATTGAATTGTCAATATTCTTTCAGTGAAAACTTCTTCTGCAGGAATGCACGTTCAGTAGACTCAATCTTCCAAGACACCAGTGGAAGCGACGTCAAGTAAACTGCTTCGCAATTTACGGTACTTACCTCACCATTATAATGACGACCGAAAAGTGACATAACGAAATATTGTGTTTCAAGGGATCCGGAAGATTTTGTAAAGGCTGTTACATTATAGTTCCCAGAAGACAAACGCCGTTGCAATATTTTCGGAAGTACCGACACATGTAATGTTGTAAGTACAGCTTAGGAGGAGTACGATGAAAACCACCAGAATTAATAGGAAGACGTTTATTTGCAATGAAGACGCTATGAATGAACGGCGTTTAGCGTCGGCAAGTTATGAGCGTATGGGAATTTATAAGTTCACGTGATTGCTAACTATGAACATGCGGACAATGACGACCTGTTTTGTCGGGAGATGGAGTAGCGGTGATGACCTGATATTGGACGACTCGTTGCAGACGAACAAGCAAGTTTCTTCTCAGCGAATGGTAAGCGTCCAGTGTCAAGCACAGTACGTGGCTACCGACGTTGTCGACGTTTCGAACACTTACCGCTTTCGACAAAAGTGCTGGCACGTGGGCTAACTTTGTGGAAAGAGTCGAAGGCTTTCCCGTGTCCAGCGCCATCATGAACTGTAACTGAAAACGATCCACTATTCAGTCTGTGCGTGTCGAAAGGTATCCGCATCTGCGGAGTCATGGTCGATGCGTACTCTAAGTGGTTGGGAGTTTACACGATGCCTGCCACGACGTACAAACGCGTCATCGACGTTCTACGCTCTCTTTTCCCTACTTTTGCCCTGCCGAAAATACTTTTCTCTGATAACGCGCCAAATGTTGCTTCAAACAAAATAAACAAGCCCCCTCCCCCCAAAAAAAAACAACGCCATTAGGCATTTTATTAGTGCACCATACCATCCTGAAACTGACGGGCAAGCAGAACAGATGGTGTGCGAAACGAAGAAAGTCATTTTGAAGCTTACGGAAGAAGCATTTCAGTGAAGAATCACCAGGTTCTTGTTCCAGCAGCACGCGACGGTCTCATCTTACACGGTAAAAACATCCGCCGAAGCAATGTTCGGTGGACAAAGAGCCACACCCCTCGATCTCATGACACTATGGCCATGAATGAAGATCGAGAGATTCCCAGAACGGGAGTAATGGCAGAATATTTGGTAGGACAACTCGTCTACGTGAGGAATTTCAGCGGAAGTCGGGCCTTCCATGTAAAACTTGAGTAGAAAAGGCTCTATGTCGGTTGACAAGTAGGTGTCCTCCCTCTGAATACGTTGGATATCGTGACCTTGAGTAAATATAACGAAATCACAAAACTCTTTTTGTGTGTTGCGTAACTGCCCTTGTATTTGGTAGTAGAGGCTATGGTGGTGATTTGGACCTTTCACACCAGGCTCCTTTTTCTTAATTTTCGCCTCATACTCCTTTGCGGTTTCAGTTGGCTTCAATAATCTTTTGGAACGAGGACACTTTACGTCAACGAGGCCATTTGTTCCAAGTAGTCAATCAGGGAATGCTGCTATAATCCGTCCTTCATATTAACGAATAAGCCGCACGTCTGCACATTGCAGTTTTCTTGTTCCACGTACGGTTGTAAAGCAGCATCCTCATTGGTTCTACCATATTATGTTGCGGGTGAAGAAAGGTCTTTGGGTGCACGATACTTGAAACAAGTCTGGCACTGTATGTTGTGGTTCGACACCCACTAATATCGTCGTCCTTATAGAGCCTCATCATTTAATAATTACCTCGTCACCTCATGTTGCTCTTCATCAACAGTAAGTACAATAGGCTACCACCAAATTACAATCCAAGAATTGAAAAATTGAGTCGTTCTATCCTTCAATATGTTTATTATTTATATAAGGTTATTACGTTAAATTACCTCAAGACGATCGACGTCCATCTTCGATCTTCAAATACTTGGATAAGAGGGGGGGGGGCGATCGATCGGTGGCTGAGTGCATGTCTAGCGCACACCAGCTCGGAGCACGTGGAGCGAAAGTTCGCGCTGCGGAACCCACCCCGCCTCTGCCCGTTTCGATCTGGAGAAGCCTCATACCGGCGTGCGGTCGTGCATCACTACTGCGTGGTGCACGTTAACAACCCCAGGTTTTCGATTGTACCGTACTGGCTAAATTGCTCATTTACACCTGAGACACCAGACGTCCACTAAGGCAGACTAACTTCCGGCTGTATAAACATACACACAACAATTTGCAATTAGACGCACAATCACAGAGAACACAGCGTGCCGCCTCTTTTCTTCGGACCATCTTTTGGTCCGAAGAACACCCAGCTCGACGCGCGTGGAGCGAAAGCTCGCGCTGTAGAACCCAGGGATCCTGAGTTCGAGCCCCACCCCTGCCCGTTTCGATCTGGATGAGCATCGTACCGGCGTGCGGTCGTGAATCACTACTGCGTGGTGCGCGTTAAAGACCCCAGGCTAGCGGTTGTACCGCACTGGCTAAATTGCTAATCTACAGCGAGTGACTCGTCACAACTTTAAATGGCTGACCAACTACACGCTGTATAAATATCCCCACAACCCCAATTTTTCAGGCTTTGTATAATTTGTTCACTGATATAGGGAGATGCGGTTCGGCGGTTGTCACGGGCTTTCGCAATAAATCTTACCAAGAAGAAATCAATTGTTGATTGACGTGTCAATATTTTTTCAGTGAAAACTTCTTCTGCAGAAATGCACGTTCAGTAGACTCAATCTACCAAGACACCAGTGGAAGCGACGTCAAGTAAACTGCTTCGCAATTTACGGTACTTACCTCACCATTATAATGACGACCGAAAAGTGACATAACGAAATATTGTGTTTCAAGGGATCCGGAAGATTTTGTAAAGGTTGTTACATTATAGTTCCCAGAAGACAAACGCCGTTGCAATATTTTCGGAAGTACCGACACATGTAATGTTGTAAGTACAGCTTAGGAGGAGTATGATGAAAACCATTAGAATTAATAGGAAGACGTTTATTTGCAATGAAGACGCTATGAATGAACGGCGTTTAGCGTCGGCAAGTTATGAGCGTATGGGAATTTATAAGTTCACGTGATTGCTAACTATGGACATGCGGACAATGACGACCTGTTTTGTCGGGAGATGGAGTAGCGGTGATGACCTGATATTGGACGACTCGTTGCAGACGAACAAGCAAGTTTCTTCTCAGCGAATGGTAAGCGTCCAGTGTCAAGCACAGCACGTGGCTACCGACGTTGTCGACGTTTCGAACACTTACCGCTTTCGACAAAAGTGCTGGCACGTGGGCTAACTTTGTGGAAAGAGTCGAAGGCTTTCTCATGTCCAGCGCCAACATGAACTGTAACTGAAAACAATCCACTATTCAGTCTGTGCGTGGCGAAACGTATCCGCATCTGCGGAGTCATGGTCGATGCGTACTCTAAGTGGTTGGAAGTTTACACGATGCCTGCCACGACGTACAAACGCGTCATTGACGTTCTACGCTCTCTTTTCCCTACTTTTGCCCTGCCCAAAAAAATGTTCTCTGATAACGCGCCAAATGTTGCTTCAAACAAAATAAACAAGCCCCCCTCCCCCCCCCCCAAAAAAAAAAAAAAACAACGCCATTAGGCATTTTATTAGTGCACCATACCATCCTGAAACTGACGGGCAAGCAGAACAGATGGTGCGCGAAACGAAGAAAGTCCTCTTGAAGCTTACGGAAGAAGCATTTCAGTGAAGAATCACCAGGTTCTTGTTCCAGCAGCACGCGACGGTCTCATCTTACACGGTAAAAACATCCGCCGAAGCAATGTTCGGTGGACAAAGAGCCACACCCTCGATCTCATGACACTACGGCCATGAATGAAGATTGAGAGATTCCCAGAACGGGAGTAATGGCAGAATATTTGGTCGGACAACTCGTCTACGTGAGGAATTTCAGCGGAAGTCGGGCCTTCCATGTAAAACTTGAGTAGAAAAGGCTCTATGTCAGTTGACAAGAAGGTGTCCTCCCTCTGAATACGTTGGATATCGTGCCCTTGAGTAAATATAACGAAATCACAAAACTCTTTTTGTGTGTTGCGTAACTGCCCTTGTATTTGGTAGTAGAGGCTATGGTGGTGATTTGGACCTTTCACACCAGGCTCCTTTTTCTTAATTTTCGCCTCATACTCCTTTGCGGTTTCAGTTGGCTTCAATAATCTTTTGGAACGTGGACACTTTACGTCAACGAGGCCATTTGTTCCAAGTAGTCAACCAGGGAATGCTGCTATAATTCGTCCTTCATATTAACGAATAAGCCGCACGTCTGCACATTGCAGTTTTCTTGTTCCACGAACGGTTGTAAAGCAGCATCCTCATTGGTTCTACCATATTATGTTGCGGGTGAAGAAAGGTCTTTGGGTACACGATACTTGAAACAAGTCTGGCACTGTAAGTTGTGGTTCGACACCCACTAATATTGTCGTCCTTATAGAGCCTCATCACTTAATAATTACCTCGTCACCTCATGTTGCTCTTCATCAACAGTAAGTACAATAGGCTACCGCCAAATTACAATCCAAGAATTGAAAAATTGAGTCGTTCTATCCTTCAATATGTTTATTATTTATATAAGGTTTTTACGTTAAATTACCTCGAGACGATCGACGTCCATCTTCGATCTTCAAATACTTGTATAAGAGGGGGGGGGCGACCGATCGGTGGCTGAGTGCATGTCTAGCGCACACCAGCTCGGAGCACGTGGGGCGAAAGCTCGCGCTGCGGAACCCACCCCGCCTCTGCCCGTTTCGATCTGGAGAAGCTTCATACCGGCGTGCGGTCGTGCATCACTACTGCGTGGTGCACGTTAAAGACCCCAGGTTTTCGGTTGTACCGCACTGGCTAAATTGCTCATTTACACCTGAAATACCAGACGTCCACTAAGGCAGACTAACTTCCGGCTGTATAAACATACACACAACAATTTGCAATTAGGCGCACAATCACAGAGAACACAGCGTGCCGCATCTTTTCTTCGGACCATCTTTTGTTTAACCAGCGCAAGCTCGCGCGTTCTCTCTTTTGAGACGGTTAGAACTAACGTTGATTAGAACAGTCGCAAATAAAACCCGCGTTTCTCCTACCCGGCCGCTTCCTCCTCTCATTATGTGTACGTGGTTAAAACTAAATAAGGCATAATAATGGTGTATGATTCAAATTTAGTTTCAGTTTCAGTCAGGGGAAAGGAGGGTCGCGGAACGGAGGGCCAATAAATGAGCTGCGCTTAGAGTATCGGCACTATCTTCCCCGACAGTGTTGTGGGCGCCGCCATTTTGGTGCTTGTGCAGAGCAGGCGCATCTGCCGATCGTCATGATCCAAAATTGCAACTTCCTCAGCATTAGATTCGGTGTTAGGAAGCTCATGTAATATTGCTTTGCTTTGTCGCAAACTGTTTAAAGTGGAGGACGGAAAAGCGTTTCTTGCGATTTCAGATACAGCTTCAAATAACTGGCAACCATGATTTTAAGCCACAGTATGGCCAAGTGTCGCTACTCTGAAGCGTAGCTTATTTAATGACACTATTCATGCCCTTGTTCAAGAAGCTTGTAATACCTGGAGGGGCCATGACGTGAGCCCCGTGGATTCCACAAGCCACTACCTTTTGACATCTGCCTCTTCCTCATTGTTCCCGCTAGTGCCAGTAAATTAGCTACGCTTCAGAGTAACGACACTTGGTCATATTGTGGCTTAAAATCATGGTTGCCAGTTATCTGAAGCTTTATCTAAAATCACAAAAAACACTCTTCCGTCCTCCACGAATGTTTAAACAACCCGCGACAGAGCATAGCATTATTGCATCGGCTTCCTAGCACCGCATCTAATGCAGACGAAGTTGCACTTTTGTATCATGACGACCGGCAGTTGCGTTTGCTCTGCATAAGACCCAAAATAGCGGCGCCCAAAGCAATTTTGGGAAACGGAGTGGCGATACTTTAAGCGCAGCTCATTTAGTGACTCTAGGCATGTAGTGAACTCGGGTGTATTCTTTCCCTCTTCGTCTTTATCGTTTATTGATATCAATTATATCGAATAATAAACACTTTATTTCACGCTTCGCTTGTGCAAATTTTTTGTCTTAGATTTACTAACCTGACCCAGTTCTTAAACCGTTCATTTTTCGATAGTAAATCTTCAAATAGATTTTCTAAATGTGAAGGCAAAACGCCGCCCTCGAAAATTCTTTGAACTTAGAAATCAGCAGTTTCGTCTGCCATCCGCCAGGTAGCGCAACAAAGCACCCAAACAGTTTTTAATTGTTTTTAAAATTAGCTAAGCTCTACAACTATCAAGAAACCAAAGCAAGATTGTTGGGAAAATCTAATACCTCGCAATGTATATCTATTCCATACAATAAATGTTATTAGATGCCAATAAATATGTTTGATGTCCAAAAAATATGTGCGTCAAAAACATGTAAGTTTGAAGGGCTCCCGGAGCGTTTTGACTTTGAAAATAAAAAAAGCCACCGTCCACCTCTTGGGCAACTACCGCAGTTCTAAATGTTATAAAAAACTTTTACCATAGTTTAAATATCTACTCAGCGGCATTTGAATTACCATGACTCAAAGCAGAAAAAAGTGCTACGTTTGATATACATTGTCTAAACAAAACAAAAATTACACAACATTAAATTTTGTTTTGCATATTACCAATTATAATCCCTACATCTGTAGCTAATTTCATTGCCCTATCGCGTGTCATTAAAACATATTTGTGCTGAAAATGTCAATGTCAGGTAATAAAGTAGAAAGTTGGGCTAGTTGGTATTGGTTGTACATAGTGAAGAATACACAGCGCAAAAGGACAAAAAGGGAAGAGACACACCGGATAGAACAGAGCGCTGACTCGCAACTAGATATTTAATAGACGAAAAGGAGAAAGAAAAATATTTCGGTCACCATAAATCGCACGTGTAACCTGTGCCATGATATGTGGTTGCTATGGCACGCGCTGGGCCTTCATAGTTAGTTTCAAGAACTCTAACTCTTTGTTGGACAACGAGACAGATGGTGTGCTGATGCAACTTGCTCCTCCACTGTGGATGTAAAAAGCTTCCAGCACCTCTCGAGTTGTTTTGTCCCGGTGTTTCCCCATAACTGTGGTGGCTTCAAAAGACGGTTTACATAGACACGCTTTACAGTGAAGTGAAAAATTCCCACCCACCGTGGCTCTGAGGGAGTAGTCGTGCTCACGTAGCCTGTCGTTTAGGCAGCGTCCTGTCTGCCCAATGTAGGTGCGGCCGCAGGATAGTGGTATGTTGTAAACAACACCCGTGGCACAAGGCACAAACGGCTTGGCGTGTTTTTTTGAACATCTGTTTTTTAGACATCCCTCTGCCTTGGCGTTGACTCTTGGACAGATCTGGTTCATTTTTTGTGGAGCTGAAAATACCACGGGGACTCCATAGCGGTTTCCAACATTTTTTAGGTTATGGGAAATCTTGTGTAGATACGGTATTACAACAGGTCTCTTTCTTTCCACACTACGTTTTGTATTCTGTATTCCTTTTACTTTCTTAATTATGGTGCTTGCTATATCTGACAGTAGTGCTGATGGATAGCCGGCTTTTTGCAGTCTCGCTGTTTGTAATTTGAAGCTTTCTCCCATAGTGTGGAGGCAAGATTTCTTCAAAGCTGATTGTAGACTAGAAATAGCAATGCCCCTTTTTATGATCTTTGAATGGGCCGAGTTGTAGTCAAGGACGGCCTTCTTCGATCTTGGCTTGTAAGTCCAGCATACATGGTCGCCTTCTAGGCACAGTGAAATGTCAAGGTACTGAAGCACACCTTCTTTTGGGATCTCGAATGTAAACTTCAGGCCTCCCCCACACGTTTTAAAGACACTCATCACTTGGTCCCTTACCGTGTCCAGTAGTACTCCTCTTTTAGAATCACTAGAAAGTCGTCTACGTAGCGGAACACCTTACTAACAAAAGTGTCGCCTAACTCAATCGCGATGGCACTGTCCACTTCACCCAGGTAAATGTCACTTAAGACGGGGGCAACACATGACCCAATGCACACCCCCGACTTTTGCTTGTAGCTATTCCCCTTCCACGTAACTATCATCGACTGCAGATAGAATTGCAACATTTCCATAAAGCTTTCCAGGGTTATGCCACTTGAACTTCTAAAGGCCACCTCTCCATTATCTTCAATACACCTCTTCACCGATTCTAGCAATCTGTTGTGCGGTAAAGAGTAGTATAGATCTTCTACATCTATACTAAATGCTTCTCTCTTCCCTAGGCAGCTGGCCTGGAGAAACTCCACGAGTTCTTCTGACTTAAATACCCGGTAGGGGTCCTTGATTTTTAATGAGGATAGCTGTTTTTGTAGATAGGCCGCCACCTGCCTCTGCCAAGATCCTTTTTCAGACACTATGGATCGAAATGGGCAGGCGTCTTTGTGCGTTTTTGCGCTGAAAAACACCTCAAGATGTGTCCTCTCCGCCTTCCCTACTCTTCCAGAGAGCTGGGTTAAGGCTAAATGGTCGCAAAGTTCTTTGGCTTTCTCACGTGATTTCTTCAGGTCAATTTTGACCTGTCTGAAATTTTTCTCTATCGCCTCGCTTGCTTTTTCATTAAACATGCCTGTTGGTAAGACTACAAATTGACCTTCTTTGTCGGATAACATGACACGCAATTCATTACCCACCATGAAATCCACTATGGTGGTAAAAAGACCAACCTGTCCCCTTTTTTGTGTGGTTGAAGAACATCCACGCACTCTGAGATACATCTTGGCCTGTCAACCTCCACCGCGTTTTCGGCGACACTCTTAGCCAGAGTCACCAACTCGGGAGGGCTTAGGACTGGCTCGAAACTGAACTTGGGACCAAGCTCAAGCTGTTTGCCGATGTCTGGAGGAACCTTCACATCTCCCAAGGTCGTGAAACTCCCAGCTGACGGACACGTCTGGTTTTTCTTCGTTGGAAGGTGAGGCCTGATGGTCTGCCACAAAAACTCCGTGGCGTCTCTTGTCTTCTTGGCCATCTCTCGATGGGACCCTCGTAGATGATCATGAGTTCCTCGATCAGAAGCACAAGCCACTCTTAGGCAGTCTCTGAAGAACCTTTCCTGGCGCCAGTACTCTGATCTTAAAACACGGCACACCCTTTTTGTATGTCCTGAATTCGGAGTTAGCAGGCCAAAAACTCCCTTGAGTTCCACAGGACAGGTGCCTGTGGAGGAGTACTACTGGACACGGTAAGGGACCAAGTGATGAGTGTCTTTAAAACGTGTGGGGGAGGCCTGAAGTTTACATTCGAGATCCCAAAAGAAGGTGTGCTTCAGTACCTTGACATTTCACTGTGCCTAGAAGGCGACCATGTATGCTGGACTTACAAGCCAAGATCGAAGAAGGCCGTCCTTGACTACAACTCGGCCCATTCAAAGATCATAAAAGGGGCATTGCTATTTCTAGTCTACAATCAGCTTTGAAGAAATCTTGCCTCCACACTATGGGAGAAAGCTTCAAATTACAAACAGCGAGACTGCAAAAAGCCGGCTATCCATCAGCACTACTGTCAGATATAGCAAGCACCATAATTAAGAAAGTAAAAGGAATACAGAATACAAAACGTAGTGTGGAAAGAAAGAGACCTGTTGTAATACCGTATCTACACAAGATTTCCCATAACCTAAAAAATGTTGGAAACCGCTATGGAGTCCCCGTGGTATTTTCAGCTCCACAAAAAATGAACCAGATCTGTCCAAGAGTCAACGCCAAGGCAGAGGGATGTCTAAAAAACAGATGTTCAAAAAAACACGCCAAGCCGTTTGTGCCTTGTGCCACGGGTGTTGTTTACAACATACCACTATCCTGCGGCCGCACCTACATTGGGCAGACAGGACGCTGCCTAAACGACAGGCTACGTGAGCACGACTACTCCCTCAGAGCCACGGTGGGTGGGAATTTTTCACTTCACTGTAAAGCGTGTCTATGTAAACCGTCTTTTGAAGCCACCACAGTTATGGGGAAACACCGGGACAAAACAACTCGAGAGGTGCTGGAAGCTTTTTACATCCACAGTGGAGGAGCAAGTTGCATCAGCACACCATCTGTCTCGTTGTCCAACAAAGAGTTAGAGTTCTTGAAACTAACTATGAAGGCCCAGCGCGTGCCATAGCAACCACATATCATGGCACAGGTTACACGTGCGATTTATGGTGACCGAAATATTTTTCTTTCTCCTTTTCGTCTATTAAATATCTAGTTGCGAGTCAGCGCTCTGTTCTATCCGGTGTGTCTCTTCCCTTTTTGTCCTTTTGCGCTGTGTATTCTTCACTATGTACAACCAATACCAACTAGCCCAACTTTCTACTTTATTACAGTTTATTTCTTTTACATCGGGCCCTTTCTGCAGCTTCTCTATTGATGCGTGTTCTAACCCTGTTGTTCTGGTCAACCTCATTGCCCAGTGTGTGTGTTCTGCAAGGGTGGCTTCTTGGCATATTCGACGCGGCACCTGTCCTGTGGAACTCAAGGGAGTTTTTGGCCTGCTAACTCCGAATTCAGGACATACAAAAAGGGTGTGCCGTGTTTTAAGATCAGAGTACTGGCGCCAGGAAAGGTTCTTCAGAGACTGCCTAAGATTGGCTTGTGCTTCTGATCGAGGAACTCATGATCATCTACGAGGGTCCCATCGAGAGATGGCCAAGAAGACAAGAGACGCCACGGAGTTTTTGTGGCAGACCATCAGGCCTCACCTTCCAACGAAGAAAAACCAGACGTGTCCGTCAGCTGGGAGTTTCACGACCTTGGGAGATGTGAAGGTTCCTCCAGACATCGGCAAACAGCTTGAGCTTGGTCCCAAGTTCAGTTTCGAGCCAGTCCTAAGCCCTCCCGAGTTGGTGACTCTGGCTAAGAGTGTCGCCGAAAACGCGGTGGAGGTTGACAGGCCAAGATGTATCTCAGAGTGCGTGGATGTTCTTCAACCACACAAAAAAGAGGACAGGTTGGTCTTTTTACCACCATAGTGGATTTCATGGTGGGTAATGAATTGCGTGTCATGTTATCCGACAAAGAAGGTCAATTTGTAGTCTTACCAACAGGCATGTTTAATGAAAAAGCAAGCGAGGCGATAGAGAAAAATTTCAGACAGGTCAAAATTGACCTGAAGAAAACACGTGAGAAAGCCAAAGAACTTTGCGACCATTTAGCCTTAACCCAGCTCTCTGGAAGAGTAGGGAAGGCGGAGAGGACACATCTTGAGGTGTTTTTCAGCGCAAAAACGCACAAAGACGCCTGCCCATTTCGATCCATAGTGTCTGAAAAAGGATCTTGGCAGAGGCAGGTGGCGGCCTATCTACAAAAACAGCTATCCTCATTAAAAATCAAGGACCCCTACCGGGTATTTAAGTCAGAAGAACTCGTGGAGTTTCTCCAGGCCAGCTGCCTAGGGAAGAGAGAAGCATTTAGTATAGATGTAGAAGATCTATACTACTCTTTACCGCACAACAGATTGCTAGAATCGGTGAAGAGGTGTATTGAAGATAATGGAGAGGTGGCCTTTAGAAGTTCAAGTGGCATAACCCTGGAAAGCTTTATGGAAATGTTGCAATTCTATCTGCAGTCGATGATAGTTACGTGGAAGGGGAATAGCTACAAGCAAAAGTCGGGGGTGTGCATTGGGTCATGTGTTGCCCCCGTCTTAAGTGACATTTACCTGGGTGAAGTGGACAGTGCCATCGCGATTGAGTTAGGCGACACTTTTGTTAGTAAGGTGTTCCGCTACGTAGACGACTTTCTAGTGATTCTAAAAGAGGAGTACTACTGGACACGGTAAGGGACCAAGTGATGAGTGTCTTTAAAACGTGTGGGGGAGGCCTGAAGTTTACATTCGAGATCCCAAAAGAAGGTGTGCTTCAGTACCTTGACATTTCACTGTGCCTAGAAGGCGACCATGTATGCTGGACTTACAAGCCAAGATCGAAGAAGGCCGTCCTTGACTACAACTCGGCCCATTCAAAGATCATAAAAGGGGCATTGCTATTTCTAGTCTACAATCAGCTTTGAAGAAATCTTGCCTCCACACTATGGGAGAAAGCTTCAAATTACAAACAGCGAGACTGCAAAAAGCCGGCTATCCATCAGCACTACTGTCAGATATAGCAAGCACCATAATTAAGAAAGTAAAAGGAATACAGAATACAAAACGTAGTGTGGAAAGAAAGAGACCTGTTGTAATACCGTATCTACACAAGATTTCCCATAACCTAAAAAATGTTGGAAACCGCTATGGAGTCCCCGTGGTATTTTCAGCTCCACAAAAAATGAACCAGATCTGTCCAAGAGTCAACGCCAAGGCAGAGGGATGTCTAAAAAACAGATGTTCAAAAAAACACGCCAAGCCGTTTGTGCCTTGTGCCACGGGTGTTGTTTACAACATACCACTATCCTGCGGCCGCACCTACATTGGGCAGACAGGACGCTGCCTAAACGACAGGCTACGTGAGCACGACTACTCCCTCAGAGCCACGGTGGGTGGGAATTTTTCACTTCACTGTAAAGCGTGTCTATGTAAACCGTCTTTTGAAGCCACCACAGTTATGGGGAAACACCGGGACAAAACAACTCGAGAGGTGCTGGAAGCTTTTTACATCCACAGTGGAGGAGCAAGTTGCATCAGCACACCATCTGTCTCGTTGTCCAACAAAGAGTTAGAGTTCTTGAAACTAACTATGAAGGCCCAGCGCGTGCCATAGCAACCACATATCATGGCACAGGTTACACGTGCGATTTATGGTGACCGAAATATTTTTCTTTCTCCTTTTCGTCTATTAAATATCTAGTTGCGAGTCAGCGCTCTGTTCTATCCGGTGTGTCTCTTCCCTTTTTGTCCTTTTGCGCTGTGTATTCTTCACTATGTACA
>JAZHYW010009722.1:0-16212 GCA_037355805.1 Ixodes ricinus
AAAAAATTGTCGATATTTGTTCCTTTTTTTTACATTGCATGGCGTTTCAGCTAAATATGAAGCAATAAATATCAGTCAATGCTTTCATCGAATCG
Source organism: Ixodes ricinus (assembly GCA_037355805.1). Taxonomy (NCBI): domain Eukaryota; kingdom Metazoa; phylum Arthropoda; class Arachnida; order Ixodida; family Ixodidae; genus Ixodes; species Ixodes ricinus. The sequence goes on from JAZHYW010009722.1 coordinate 96, forward strand.
CTGAAAGCGAAACTAGTCGCGTTTTGTTGAAGACTATTTGCATGATAGCGCTAATATCACAGGAGCGAATTCAACAGTGAACATGGCGTGGGTTCGTGCGTACTGGCTTTCAATAAGTTTTTATTAGATCACCTGGTTTTACTCAAAATAAAGAATGAACTCGGTGAAGCGAGTATATGGCAAAATACCGACCGGTTTTTACTAGATGACCTGAATTTATTTGCATTAAAGGCTGAAAGATCACTGATCGTTTCCGCCTCATTCCTTTTGTTTTATTGCTTCAGTTCATTTCAGTTTCACTAACGAGGTTGTACTACAGTGTACAAGTATTCTAGTACACTGTAGTTGTACTTCGTTTCAGCTTAGGTCCAGACGCAGCCGATGCTACAAGCGCGAGCTCCGGGCTTTCAGCGTCCTTGCACAGCACGAGCGCTCGTGCAGTGCAAGCACAGTTCAGAGCCACATGCTCGCGCTCGTAGCATCGGCTGCGTCTGGACCCAAGCTGAAACGAAGTACAACCTCGTTAGTGAAACTGTAAATGAACTGAAGCAATGAAAAACAAATGGAATGAGGCGGAAACGATCAGTGATCTTTCAGCCTTTAACTGCAAATAAATTCAGGTCATCTAGTAAAAACCGGTCGGTATTTTGCCATATACTCGCTTCACCGAGTTCATTCTTTAGTTTGAGTAAAACCAGGTGATCTAATAAAAACTTATTGAAAGCCAGTACGCACGAACCCACGCCATGTTCACTGTTGAATTCGCTCCTGTGATATTAGCGCTATCATGCAAATAGTCTTCAACAAAACGCGACTAGTTTCGCTTTCAGCGATTCGATGAAAGCATTGACTGATATTTATTGCTTCATATTTAGCTGAAACGCCATGCAATGTAAAAAAAAGGAACAAATATCGACAATTTTTTTATTTACCTTTACGGCAACACACAAAGTTAACGGCATACAGTAAATTAAGAGAAATAAACACGGCAAGTTATAAAACGCGAATACCACTGTGCGGCGTATACGAGGACACCCATCTGCTATTTGTGCGCCTTATACGCGGACATCCATCTACATGACAACCCACCTACGATTTGTAGTGATTATTATTAGCTGTGTATATATAGCGTAAGAAAGAAATCACTTATGAAGTATAACCGATTTCCGTTTGTGGCAGCTACGTATTTACTGAATACCGGTTCGGATCGAACATCAATATCTAGCGCGAGCGCTTGTTCTGCAAAAGCAGTTTGAAAGCCGCAATATCGCGCCCGTAGCTTTTGCTCCAGTGAGCTTGCCGGTGAAGGGAGTTTTGCTATGACAGAACAAAATGAAATACGTTGGCTAGCTCAGACACCACACTTGCGTTGGATCAGAGTGATTGGATAGACAGCAACAAGAGTCACCGGGACAAGTCTTCGCAGTACGCAGAACCCGGTGTCACTAAACTACTTAAACGTAGCGGCGTACACGTTGTGGCAACCAGACCTATTTATCTCAAACCAAGCGTGCCATGCATATTCATGGCAACGTCGCAGCAAAGGAAATGTCCCCAAAACGTGGGAAGACGTATCGATGAAACAAACGCGTTCGCTCGTAATTCATTCTCCCGTACTCCACAACTGCCTGAATGCCGCGGTACGGCAACCAGCATGGCACCTTGGCTTTAGCCACTTAAGCCCACCAGAAAACGTGCTGACTCCGCTGATATGGCATATTAAGCCTAACAATCCTTAGGCCTGACAAATCTTCCAAATCCCAGGGCCAGGGATTTTGACGACGTGATGGGGAAAAACATGCATTAGATTATTTGTTAACCTGCGTAAATTCTTTTTCGGGCATATCCAGCCTAATGATTTCGTTCAAAACGAACAGAAGGAAAGATCAAACTCCAGACCACAAGGACAAAAGTCGTAAACGTAAGTGAGGTGTTGATTAGCCATGATCTGGTTTACTTTTCACTTAAATTTTCACAAATAATTTAACACGTCTTAAACAGGCTACCAGTAAGTTAAGAAATTTCCCTGACTCCGTAAGTGATGACGTCACAACATGGCGTCTGGGTGCAAACAAACCGTTGCTAGGGGCGTTGCTATAGACTAATGCATGGAGACTCCAAATGAGGCTAGATTTTTGCTTACAAGTAAGTAAATAATTTTTTGTAAGCAACCTAACTTCTTGATATCTAATTATGAAGATGTTCTTGTCGTCTCAGTGTCGTATTGCAACGATGAAAGCCATTTCTGAAGTATTGCAGTCCGATTTGCTTTGGCAGCAGACGACACGATAGATTTGCTGGCCTCTGTTGCAGCGGGCGTCTTCATTGAATTGCGTCGGTAAACGAGTGACAAAAACAAGTGCATCACCATAACCGTAAAGGCCTCCGCAATGTGCGTTTTCTTTTCGGTGAAGAACCCAGCTTAGTTACGAGGGGTGAAAATGGAGTAAAATCAAACCACGTCATGCAGATCGACGACCTGATCATTACCGGCGTTATGCAGGACAGCATGAGAAATAAATCGTACGCCGTCGAGGTAAGTCGGTTGTTGTTATTATTATTGTTGTGGTCAGGTTATTAAAGAATTGCATGTCTATCACGATTTCGCAGTATTTTGCTTTTTTTTTTCCTTGGTATACATTAAATTTCGTGGATGTGCTATTTTGGTGAAGATTCCCATCGACCCCACGATGCGAGTACAATCTGTCATAAACTCACCTTATGTTTTTTATCCAGTTCTTTCGCGCTTTGGGGTCTTGCGGAAGTCTGAAAAAACTGCGAGAATCTCTCTCCACGCGATGGTTACAACCAGGTATACGAAGCACCCTGGCATAGTGCGAGTCCGCAAACAGAATTTGGGATCTCAACCGTTCGTCTGAAGTACTTTTCTCGCGGGTGCAATGCGATCTTTTAGCAGACTATCATCTCGATCGACGGCCGGACTTTCGATAAACCATATTTTGCATCGCACCCCACTATGAAATCTTAAAAGTGTATGAAACTCATTATATTTCAAACAAATGCGATGTCAGAATATCGTCTTTATTGACACGATTCAAACGACGGCCCCACTTGCCCGGCCGGCGTGCGGCAGATGGCATACTTCTTGCATTCGTCGTCTGCTTCAGGCATCTTGAGGACCGGAAGTTGCAGTCATAAATATTTCAGAAACGAGCGATTACCGGCACCCTTCTGTCGAAACATATATGACATTCAAGCTTTCTACATCTGTGATTTTTAGAAGTTTAAATCCTACTCCTGATTTTTGAGCGGTCGGGTTTTCGTAGCGAAACGGAGCCACATGTGTTCGTCCATAACAACGACCCTAGCAACGGTTTGTTTGGACCCATGACGTCACACTTACGGAGTCAAGAAAAAGAAGCGAGCATCTTGGCAACACTGGTCACCAGCCGTTAGCATCCATCCCCCGATCCAATCCAAATCCGAATCGGAATGTCAAGATGGCGACTGTTGTTCTGCGAGATGAGTCGGTACGTTCACTTTCACTTCCATGGTAAACTTTCGAGCATTTCCAGGCAATCTCTATATTAGTACAGTAAGAAGCATGTAAGGATGCAGAAATAGCAATCGCTTTCTTCAAAGAACTCTTGCTCGAAACGTCTTCTCGTTCGTTTCTTTCTCTGCACACCTGGCACGATTTGTAGCTGTAGCTGAAATCGTGCCTGCGGAGGTATTCTTTTATGAAATCTGTAGTCGTATCCCACAACGAAACAAACGTTTGCGTTGTCGAGACGGCTTGTTGGGGCAGCGCGCGTTCGTGCTGTCCGCGTAACACCACAAAAGGTGTGCGCTTGTTGCTTTGAAAACGCTCTCTGACGTCGGCATTCGAGAACATCGTCAGTAAGTGAAGTTCGTTTTGCAAGGAACATGTGACTCAGCCTTGTCAAAGAGCCCTGCTTTGATCAAATGTTTTACTTCCCGCATGTCCGGAAAGCGTCAGCGTCGCCTCCGGTGAAGCTGCCGGCAATCTATTGAGGAGCGAGAGGGGAACGACGGATATCGTTGAAGATAAGAGGCTGCATATTACCCTGCGTCTAATTTTATCTTCTTTTCTGTTTCTTCTCTGCGATCCCCAGTCACGAGGATTTTAAGGAAATACAAAGAGCAAAACAAAACTGCATTTGTCCACATTCGTTCATTTTCTGGATTCTCAAACTAATGGTGAATTCCACTCGTAGGTCCGGAGTGCTTCCAAAATCCGCGAGGGAGGCAAAATTCGCGAGGAGGCAAGGCACACACGGCGATTCCCATCGGGGGAGTTCAGATTGCTGGTACAACTTTAATAAACACAGAGGTAACAAACCATCACTGACACGGTCGTTGCCTAATCTGTTCTTGCTTTATTGCACAGGAAAACGCCGGCGGCATGCATTGTAAAAAAAAAAAATAAAAAACAATCAGTGGCAGCAAAATGAACAGGCCTAACCTTGCATCTGCCTCCTTCCGATTTTCTGCCGTTCTTTTTCTTGTTCTTCCTCTCACAATCACAGATGTCAGCGCTTCCGACTTGTCACGCTCCTGTCCTGGCTTTCCATCCCTTTTCTACGCGAGGTAGAAGCGTTCGAGCCGTCACAATCCCGCGTAAACAACCGACGCATCCGAGCAGATCCAGCTCGACCGACTCAACTCCGCCACTCCGTCGACGGCGCGGTCGGTCGTCGGTCTGCCCATTGACCTCGTCGCGCATGCGCCACCGCCAAGGGAGGGGAAATGACGTAGCGTGCTCTGTCAACTTCCGTGTAGATCTCTGAAATCCCGTGGATCAAGTTCGGCGGAGTTGGAGGCGCTCCAAGGAGCGGGAGCTGCCAGAGATCTATGAGCGGAAGATGACCAAGTCGAGCCAGATCTGCAAGCGGAATATGCGCGCTCAAAATGGAGCACTTTTGGAGTGCTCGAGAACTGCGAGGGGAATTCACCATAAGCAAAGTGATGAAGCCTAGATTCCAACATGGTCTCTTACGGGCGTGCCTGTCATACTGCCTGCAACTAATCTGTTTCTTCCAGGAAGGGTAGCGAGCCATCACCGAGGTGCTTTGTTGCTCTGTTTGGTTGCGTGCCTTCCTTGTATCCTTGCGGAAGGTGCTGTACTTGAAAGTGCTCCTCCGGTGTGCTTGTGCTGGGGTTTGCACTACCGTTGCAAGGAGAGTTAGAATGTTGTTGGAGGTCTGCGTGGGAGTCGTGACACGTCCAAGACAGTGAGCCGTGGCTGCGAGTCGACGGACATTTACGACCACCTGATCTCCAATCTTTAAGACCAGTTTCGTTACATGTGAGTCATCAAAGGTGTACAGATCTTTGAGTGCGTACAATTATCCACCACTGAAAGCCGTGAAAGGATGATCATCATCTCGTAGAGGAGCCAGACTTTTGTTGCTTGCGAAATCCAGTCAGGTTGGTGTGTTGGTTTGCTAACGCAAAAAACTGCCATATAGGTTTCATGGATGTTTAGGCAGGGTAAAGTTAACCTGCTTGCGGTGAGTCGTACAGCCGGGGACAAAAGTCCCCAGGACGCGCGAGCTGCGACTGAAACGCATTGCTCTGCCATCTGCCGGCGGGTCGCCTGGTTTCGAGATCACACAAAGGCGCATGCGCGTCCTACTGTGCCTGCAAACGTGTGTTTTCCCACTCTTCTGCGGCGGGGCGCCTAACTCGGAATCGGGCGCGTGTTACCGCCTCGGAGATAGCGCTTGCGGCTGTTGAGCGTCTGCTACACATTCCGGAACTGGAGATACCGCCTGCGGCATTGCGCCGCATTTTGCCGTGTCAGCTCACCTTGCTTTATAACCAGTTGAGTTTATCGCTCAGTTGAGCTGCCGTGACTTCTTGCTTTAGACGTGCCGTGTCGGTAAGCGCTATCTCCGAGCCCCTACCACGCGCCCGATTCCGAGTTAGGCGCCGCGCCGCAGACGAGTAGGAAAACACACATGTTTGCAGGCACAGTGGGACGCGCATGCGCTTTGTGTGATCTCGCAACCAGCCAACCCGCCGGCAGATGGCACAGCAATGCGTTTCAGTGACAGCTCGCCCGTCCTGGGGACTCTTGTCCCCGACTGTACAAGCACTAAGAAGAGCCATTCGATTTCTCTAACGAGCGGTGCTCTGTAGTGATGAAAACAATCCAATCAGTCGTGTGTGCAGCACAAAATTGTGTACATGATGACATGCCACCAAAACCGGATTGACTGGCCGTGATCTTGTAAATATCAAGCCTATCTCACCTGCGTAATGACGGCCATTCTGCTCTCAGTGACGGCTCCTGGATCCACTGTCATGCGAGGCAGTTGGGCATATCTAAACGTTTGTATCCTTTCGATTGTTTGTGCGTAACAAAACTGGTCTTAAAAGGGGCCATGAAACGACTTTCGGACTTCGGTCAAATAACTACGGCAGTTGTCCTGCTCCTCAGCTGTACACCGCCTTCGGTGTCGCTCGCTTTATGACGTGCCATGAGGGCACATTGGGGAAACCGGGGAAAACAGGCTTAGGCGTCGAAGGTCAGGCTCGTCAGTTGCCGGCCAACAGCAGAGTGGGAAGCAGGGAGGGAACACTTTCATTGACTTCGGGTAGATGGCACCACTCGATACTTAATATAATACAGCTGCTGTGGCCTGCTTGTAACAGGCTTGTTTACATCTCCGAAGACTTCCGTAATAAGCGCTCGGCGGGTACATGATTTTCAACTTGGGGATTTCAGGGCGGCGTCATGTCCGATTGCAGCGCCGTCAATGTGCATCTGGGCAATTTCACGGAATTCGGCAGGGCGAACGGCAGAGAGGGCACGAGCCAAATGTAGGCGTCTCACCATTTTCACCTGTACCTCGTGGTGGGCTGCACTAAACATCTAGCGGCCCCCTTCCTACTGCCGCTGTGATGTGGTTCGTTTACGCAGCACCAGAGTGTCGAACCGAAATTTTTATCGGTTCGGTTCCGGTTCGGGTTCACGGATTTCGGTTCAGCTCCGGTTCAGTTCCGGGAGCGAAGAATAACAGTTCGAACCGGTTTGAACCGGTTCGAACCGGTTTGAACCGCTAAACTGAGAATATATTTTCCTCGTTCCTTTGGCAATAGGCACTTTTGCAAGAGTGAAACGAGTAACTATTTAGCTTTTTATGATTTGTTGAATCCACTTGTTTTTCAAGTACCAAAAATAAATTGATTTGTTTAATTTCGATGAAACAGTAAATGAAAAGCTATATTAACATGTATTACTCAACATCTATTTCTTTTTACCTCAGTCGCACATATTTTACCTGACTATAAAGGTTATCAGTCTTGTGGGTCGTCTAAAATGCGCGTGATTAGTAAACCTCTGCATCGCAATAAAATAAGTCGAGTCCTACTGTGCTCTTGTACTTAGAAATTAGTTAGTGCATGCAATCATGAAATGGGCACGTTCTCGCCATATATATTCTGAAATCTAGATTATAATATACGTTTCACAATATATATGATGACGATGCAACCGAGCTTAAAGCAATAATATTTTCAAAATGTCAGGAGAGTTTTAGGACAAACCCTTTCAGTCTACCTTTTATAGAAAATCTGAGCGGCAAGCACAACGCTTGCTTTCCTGACCAATATTGTTTACATTCAGCACCGTGATGCAGGCGAATAATATTACAGAAAAGAGTGAGCTTCGTGTTCAGTTCGGATATGACCTAAAATAGAGCGCATTGAAGTGCACCTTTTCAACATAGCTTGGTGTTTGATGTTTGTTCTTGACAAGATGCCGGTCAATTCAATTTGTAAATAAGCATCACCCTTGCTAATTGGTGATTTGTTGTTAAATACAACAAAGTGGTATTTCATAGTCTACTCGACATTAAAGCTACTTAAATGGTCACTTTCTGACGCTCTGCGTGCGTAATCATCATAGTTCTGCCACGCTCCACTGTGTATGTACTTTGTTTTCATCCAGTCCACAGACACATAAAACTGTTGTTCATCAAATAAGAGAATCAACAGACTTCTATATGTTTTAGAAGTTGAATATGCGTCAGGAACACAATGTATTTAAATCAGCTTCAAAATGAAAAAAAAGGCATAAGTTTCTCCCAAAGCACTTATACGCGTGCTTCTCGAGAAACGCCGGAAAAGATTTGCAGAGCATATTTCAGATAATTTGTAGGTGCATTAACTTATGATGTATATCTTTATGGTGATAGGCCCTTTATTTATGTTGTCAAGTCTTCAAGTCGTAAGAAAATATTTGTTATTGTCATCAATAAATTTGACTGTATGAAGTTCACATAACCGCTTCAGACCGACACGGGAGGAAGATACTCGAAAATACGCCATCTGTTGAGTCTGCGGAACGTGCTTATTTGTTCGCTGTTTGGCAGTGTGAAACACAAGGTCGCGGGGTATGCCAAAAAGAACTGCGTGCTCACGCTATAGATCTCAAGGCAAGCACACGAAATGTGCAGAGAGAAGAGAGAGAGAGAGAGATAATAAATTATATTCTTCTAAATAATGCCATACACGACGCCTTACTGCAAAGAAGAACTATATAGGGATGCATGTTTTAAACGTAAACACGTTTGACGGAACTCCGTCTGGTTGGCTCAAAAAGTTGAGAAATGCAGACCTTCACAAACGAAGTCCTAAATATTTAGTGGCCCGATGTTTCAATAGGTCGGGCTGAATAGGTCGACAGCCACTTAATCGTTGGCGTGTGTCAACGGACTAGGGCACTTGAAGAAGAAAAAGTGAGCGAAGCAAACGACACACCGTAGATAGAAAAAAAGGGGTGTATCTCGAAACAACCCATTCTGATTTGAACCCTTCTCGTTTGAACCCATTCGCAAAACGCCCTTCGCGTTTTAACCTTTCGCGTTTCAACCCTTTCTCATTTATACCCGTCTCATTTGAACCCATTCTCATTTGAACCTTTCTCGTTTGAACCCATTCCCAAAACGCCCTTCGCGTTTTAACCTTTCGCGTTTCGACCCTTTCTCATTTGAACACGTTCTCATTTGAACGCCGTATTTCAAACCAATCGCCTAACGCTCTTTGCGCTTTAACCTTTTCTTACTATTTATGCCCTTCTCGGTTGAGCCCGCGTACTTAAATCTTTATTGTTTAATTAAACTCCGTCTCAAAACACGTAAGTGGCGTTTCAACCTTTTTAGAGTGCTCTTGGAATTTCAACCAGTCTCCTTTTCTGTGTTAAAAATAAATGAATAAAAATAATGGATATGTTGGCACTGTTAATAACAGTGCCGGCTACTCCATAGCAATTGTTATTTGATAAAAAAATAACCAGATCTAAAACAAAACAAGCACACAAACAAACAAAAATCCCGCCAGAGTTGCCATTGTACATATTATTACAATTCTAACATGTCCGTCGATCCATTTTCGTGGACTACCTGTGCCAGTGTGCACCGATGCGAACACTTAATGTCATGTTCCACACCAAGGCTAACTGGCGATCGCTTACCGCCCGCATTGGCAGCATCACAAAGCAACAGCCGCGGCAGGTCTCTCGCCCTACTGTGCACCTCGTCGCTCACAAAGCGCCGCCGCCACCACTCAAGAGCATCACCAGCAGGGATCGGCAAACGATCCTCTGCCCACCCCCGCATGAATCATTTTAACCCTTTTGCATAGGATACATTGCATTCGAAATATGTTCACAGAAATATTCTGTTTTCCATACCGTCACCTTACAAGTAAGCGATTCGCAAAGCATTATGGCATTCAAATCGTATGGCTAATCGTTAGGCTATAGCTGAACGGCTCTTCTCGAGACGCATAGTACAAAACGTTTTTTGCCGCAGAATCAGTCATCGCACCTCAATGCGATCCCATGCTCGGTAAAGCTTTATTCTGGAGCTTTGTTCCCACAAGATGGTAATTGGTTAAACTATCTAAGATGACCGCAGCAACAAAACACGGACCATTCAAAGGCCAGAGAATGCCTTCGCCCTCCTTAGAAAGTCGCAAAGGGAGATCCTGCCATCGGCAAACTGGTCCTGCGGCGATTTTTTTTTTTTTTTGAAATGTGCGGGTGCGGTGATGCGTGGCTTGAGGGCTTTCCTACCAGGCACAGATTTTTTTCTTAATTTCAGTCGTGAATCATCGGATGCAAATTATGCTCATCTGGCATGCCCTGTGAGGATATTGAATTATTTACAACCGGTGTCGGAGTGATCGTACAGATCTACGATCATTGTATATTTGCCTATGTGTCGTCCGCCATGCCGTGGATTGGCATGCACTCTAGATGTCATTCTCCAAGTAGCATTTCAAGGCGTAATAAAGCTTCAGGTGCCTGGACTTCATAATGTCATTTGTTCCTTTATTTCGGTTTCCTGTGAGTGTATGCTGAAATTATTGCTTTTCCCTAGCCTGATCATGTACAAGGTTAAAATGAGAAAAGTAGTTTTGAGAATGGTCAAAAACAGAAAGTATGTTTTTAGTAAGTTTGAAATGGGAGAAAGTTTAAAATGAGAAGAAAAGTCTTTTTGAGAATGGTCAAAACCAGAAAGTATGTTTTGAGAAAATTTGAAAGGAGAAAGGTTAAAATGAGAAAAGTCGTTTTGAGAATGGTCAAAACGCGAAAGTTCGTTTTGAGAACGGTTTAAGTGAGAAAGGGAGAAAAGCGAAAGTTGTTTTGCGCAGGGTTGAAATGAGAAGGTTAAAACGAGAAGGTAGAAATGCGAACGGGTTCAAATGAGAACCACCCAAAAAAAGCTGCTGCTCTCCACGTGCGAATAGTCGCCCTTGATAAAAAAAAAAAAATCGGTTTTGAATCTTCGGGTTTTTTACTGTTCAGGACTTGGTTAGTTATGGTGCGTATTTCTTTTATACAGATGCGTGTAATGATGTTCCTAATTACACATAAATATCGCAAATAAAAGACAATATATTTATAATTTAAATCGCATTAGGACGTCGGATTGCACGAGCTCGAAACTTCGCAGTATACTGTCTTGGGAGGCTAAAGTGATATTTGGTTTGACGGGCACGTGTTTTGTGGCCTGATTTTAGAACTCCGTGCTTTATCAGTCATGCGCGCTCTAACATTTTATGAGGCTGCAGCATATCATCGCGACACTGCTATATATACTGCACAACTTTACAATTCGGACATCGCCTTTTGCTATACATTGTTTCAGCTTAAAGGGGCATTGCAAACGGACGAAGAAAACCAAATGCTGCTTCGAACTGCGTGCCTATCAGTGTCAAACATGAGCGTTCAGTGACGACATTGGTCTAGAACGTCGGGTAATAATGACATAGAACTCTAGAGGTGGAACTGGCTAAATAGGCGCAAAGTACCCCTTCTGATCTTTTCAAGCACGTGACTCTCACTTAAAGGGGCCCTGCAATCATAATTAAGCGTCTACCTTTTTTGCGGTTTCCACGTCTTTTGGGGTTCGGGCAAGCCAGCGGGCACGGCGAGAGTCACTAAATATCAGTGCGTCATATTTTAACCGGACGACGCGGAAACCTCCTCCACCGACGGGGGCGACCCGCGGTACCAAAAGCGCGCAAAATGTGACGTCTTAGGTCCTGGGCTTACTACTGGTCAGAGCCGCTAAAAGCTTCTTTTTAGTCGAAATACAAAATATAAGTGGCGCGAACCATTTCAATTACTTATAAAAGTAGTTTTTGTTCAGTATTTGAGATCAGAAAAGAAACAAATGCAGTTTATAAAGTACGGAAACAAGAAATGATCCGCCGACATATCCGCCACCAATCGGTGGAAAAGGCGGCGCCTACTAGAAAAGAGTAGTGGGATCATGCGCCAACACGGAAAGGTCCCGGACGTACGCGGCGGCGCTGCGGCCGTAGGAGCCGAAGGACCCGGCCGGCTCTGAGCGTTCCCAAGGCCTTCGGTGAGCAGCTTTGTCTTGCGGTTTGGCCGTTTCGCGGTATGGCAGCGCGAAGTGGCTCCCATTCTGAACTGATCTTTACCCCGTGTTTGCTGTCGTTTGTGGCCAATGAAGTGTCATGCCGAATTCGTGTTCAATCGCGGAGCAAATGCAATGAGAGCCGCTCTAGCTGCCCGCTACATACAGCCTATCCAGAACACGCTTTAGTGGCGCCCTCTCGCGCCGTCGACACGGAGTACGGCAGCCGTGAGCGCTCGCTCAGCTCAACACCCCTCGTCTAGTTCACAGCCACTCAAGCAACCAAGGACGTCATGAAGGAGGTTATTTTTTGCTTGTTTTTGTAATTTTAATTTGCCTATAACTTCTAAAATAAATCGAAATTCGAGAAAAGAAAAGTGTTATTAAGTTACTACGTTCAGTGCGCTCAGGTTTGGTGCAAATTAAAAATTAGTAAAAAAGCCATTGCAGGGCCCCTTTAAAGATTTGCTTGGAACACCCGTAAATCGGTGGGCCGCTCACATCTTCATAACTGGATGTTAATTTCCAACACTTAGGAAGATCGCGCATTGTCGTTTCGCTCTCTTGTTGTTTAGGTGCTCTATTGGCTCAGACCAATAACGTCACCAACAAAAGAAAATGCGCTCGAGATTCTGAACCTCTTTCAGCTATCATGTTCAAAATACGCAAGATTTCTTGTTTATTTTATGTTTAATGTGTGTCTAGAGTCCCAGCCACTAATTCAAGCGAAAGCAATATAAACTAAAAAAAAAGGCCACTAACGCTTTGCATGGCCCCTTCAAGTCCAGATGCAGCCTATGCTACAAACAAACACTGAGATTTTGGCTAGGTACAAAGATAAAGTGTCGCGAGAATTACACGAGGCATATGAAATTTGATCAGGGACAAGAATTGTATAAGTGACACGTCCCTATCTTTATCTACAAATGAGTTTGAATTCTTGAAACGCGGGTTGAGCAGATCGAGTAAACAGGGTTTTTGTGGCTATATGACGTGTGAAGTTTCAATAAACTGCAGTTGAGAGTGCGCCAATCGTCCTGTTTCCCTTCGTCTGTGTCCCTGTACTTTTTCGGCGCTTTTTGTTTGCAATGAACCAACTGGCCCGAATTTCCACTTTACTATGCTACAAGCACGAGCCTTTGGACCCGACCACTTGCACAGCAGGAGCGCGCGTGCTTCGACGCTGAAGGCCCGGAGCTCACTTTTTAAGCTTCTGATACGCTCACACTTAAAGTGAAACGGAGTATTGTGTTGAGAACATCACATTTCAACAGAAAACTGAACTGTTTAACATGGTTTGCACGTGACATCATCGCACTAGTGGTCAGAGATTTCTTTTTGCTGAGAAAATCAAATCCCGAGGTGCAAAATGCACACTGCAGACGGTCCGCGCTCAGTGCAACTAAGGTATTCAGAAACAAACATTATTCTTGCTTGATGCAGCGTCGTGAGGAACGGCGCCAGCGTCTGGAACCCTGAAAACGCGCTTTCTGACAGGAGTGATTTCGCAAACGAAGTAGTTTTGCAGGATCACCCTGTCTGCTCTGTGCCGAAGATGCGGAGCAGAGGAATCTTTAAAACACAGTACGTTTTTAACCCCCCCCCCCCTTTTTTTTTTCTTTTCATTTGACGATGCTTCTTCAGAGAACACTTTTTATTTCTGAGGGACTCCCTCCTTTGTTTGGGGGTGCCAATTCGACAATTATATTTCTCTCATTTGTTGGTGGTAATTCTCCATTTCTTTTATTTTGCATCCAAAAACTGTGAAGTTTAATCAAAACGGCGAGAATTTGAGCGGCTGCCGACTTTCGGCTGTCCCTCAAAGGCCACTAAATCTTTCGTTTCAGGTATCCCTGCCGTACACACTTGTAGTTCTATTTATCGCCAGATTAATAAGCCATATTCAGTCTTTTTGATGCTTCTATTCTCGGGACAACTTTCTCAAACAGTTCAGCAACAGCGAAAACATGTTTGAGTGCCTCAATGATGTGTACATGTAAAATAGTTCATGCAACGATTTTTGCACTTTCAGTAAATACCGCTAAGAGGTAATCCCTGACGCTGATAACCTGCAAAAGCACCAATTTGTTTTCCACTCTGCTCAATGGCAGACGCAGAAAAAATAAAGGAAAGAAACAGCTTTCCCTCCTCAACTCGCTATTAGAACAGGCGGGAATGTGATCTGGCGCTAATTCTATACCGCCAGTGTTCATCATAGTTATGCGCTGGGGTTGGCAAAGAATAAAGCATGGGTTGAGATTTAGGCTATATTAGAGTTCGGCTATTCTCATCTTTGATTGAACACGAGCCAACACGAATGTTTGGCGATGCTGATTGCCAAGAACCCGAGCACTCGACTCAGGCTCATGACAACCGAGTACGTCACGGTGTCGCATGACTCGCGGTGAAAAGTCGTGATGGCTAATGCCACTGAATAAAAAAGCTTTAACATCTTCTCCCTCCTCCTTTGACGCACACACCTTTGATCTTTATGTTTTGCTTTTTTACACCCGCGCGCCGACTGTAGCGCCGCCTGGTTTGGCCCAAGGTAGCACACGGCCTTCCTATACTTGAGTCAGAGCGCAGTCAAAGGCTGAAAGACACGCAAATACATACACACGGGCTAAAAGCGCACTGTCACTGTATACCAACCTCGAAGGATGTGCTCAAAGAAAGACGATGAAAGCCGTGACGTTGCACAGCCAGAGTTATTTGATTGGCGACATGAGCTCATAGCATGCACTGCACTTCGACAGCATAAGCATTCCTTCTCCCTCCTCCTCTGACGCGCACACCTTTTATCTTTATGTTTCGCTTTTTTACACCCTCACGTCGACAGTAGCGCCGCCTGGTTTGGCCCAAAATAGCAGGCGCCATTCTTCAAAGGATGCCGCTACTTTTCTGTATAAATGGGCTTTAGTGATGGCATTTGACGTCACGGTGTCAACAACGCTAATACATCTATATTTCGTTGCAACTCAAGAAGGTAGGGCGAGGGAAACGAAGGCTGGGGAGGAAGAAGCAGACGAAGCGTTGGAGAAGAGAGGGGGAAATTCACGTTCTCAATTTAACTCGTGACAATATTTGACAGCATTTCTTGAAACCATGACGTCACGTGACCACGTGACACATGATTAATCGTAGTGACAATACAAAAGCGCCACGAAAACCCACAATGTCTTATACATTGCAATTCGGTTTATGACAATTTCATCACTACATGAAATGCAGCTGCCAATTTTACTTCTCAAGCACTAATTTTGTAATTAAAAAAAATTACCGTGAACCGTTTCGAACCGGTTACCGTTATATTTTTTCCGGTTCAGTTCCGGTTCAGTTCCAAGATGGCGGCGAAAATTTCGGTTCGGTTCAGTTCCGGTTCGGCTAAAAATAACGGTTCTGTTCCGGTTTTCGGTTCGGTTCGGTTCCGGTTCGACACTCTGCGCAGCACCCTAAAGGGCTACTCCGCTCAATTCCGACAAATTTAGGCTTACATGTGATTCCATTTCACAAAGTACTACTAAACAGCTCTACGTCTTCGGATTCGCGAAATGTGGAATATTATTTGTGTAATCTTAATTTAAACATCAGCTGATACCGAAACCGAAACTTCGGTTGCGTCAGGCAACATTGGTCTCGTGTCCTCAAAGTCATGGCCACGTCACGTCGAACCACGTGGTCTTGTGACGTTCGTGGGGGCGAGGTACAGGACACGTGACGCGGGCAGGTCAGGGCAGGTCGCTTCGCATGGCGTGGACGGTGATGGCCCGGGGGAGAGGGGGAAGGGGAGAACACGAAAGAGGAGAGGGGGAGCGGAGAAACCGGACATGCGATAAGCGCGCAGGGCAGCGCAAACTAGCGCATCCGCGTTACGGTGATCACGTGGACGCCGTAGAGCCAACACCGGGAGGAGAAACTCATGACGTCATCGTTCAATTTCGCTCTGAGAAGTAAAAACAAACAAAACGTGAGAATGACGTAGTCATGACTCTGGCGTAGTGGTTCAACGTTGGCCGCTCCAACTCCGTCGCATTGACTGCGCTGACGATTGCGCCTCACGTCGCACGCTAGAGTTGGCAGATTTCGGCGACTTGGCTCATTCGAAAGTTTGCTGGCCAGTTTATTAAATATATAGACGGAATTAGATCGTAATATTTGACATGGGGTCTTCCTATATGATACTGAAGAGGGCTGCATAGTTTTCTAAATATCAAAAATGAAGCGGAGTTGCCCTT
>JAZHYW010009724.1:0-15403 GCA_037355805.1 Ixodes ricinus
GCTGCCAACTTGAGGGAAATTTCCCAGATTAAGGTAATTTTTAGGTCCGCGTGGGAATAAGGGAAATCTTGCCATTTCGGGGGAAATTTCGCCTAACTTGAGGGAAATTTCCCAGATTAAGGTAATTTTTAGGTCCGCGTGGGAATAAGGGAAATCTTGCCATTTCGGGGGAAATTTCGCCTATTCCTACTCATTTCATTTTCAGAACAAATTTTGACATTTTTAAGGCAACCTTTTGCATTTAAATGGATACTATTACTTTCTTTCCCGTTATTGACAGCGATCGTTGGTTCTCTGAACAATTAGAGGCACTCCCGTGAGCCTACTGTTCCGTGAGCAAAGCTCTAATCCACAAAACTGCGGCGCGCATCACAGCGAGGAAAGGGAAATCCTGAGAGAAGGCTGCCGGGAACATGAAGGCACTCTAGCCGGGACTGGTAAAGCGGTGCACTTTGCCTACGCCAGTAATAGGCTTCGAAATCTCTCCCAAGGACTTCCTCGTCGAGGCGCCACTGTAAATCTCGTGTGTCTGGAAAAGCAGCAAGGTTAGTTGAGGGCCCAGACATAAGTAATCCCCACGAACCAACAGATAATGTGGCATCGTCTCCCAAGGAGAGGTTCTCTTGTGTCCCTTGCTGCCGCGCCGCCCTGGTCTTTCGGCCTTCTTTCTCTGCAGCTGCCCCAAGCCGCATGAGGCGCTGACAGTAATCCACCGCCGTCATCCGCCAAAGCACCCTACTCGCCGATCTCCGTACACCTAGAGCCCGAGGCTTTACGTTCACCCCTACACTGACAGTGCGATTGAAGCTACGTGCTCGACACAGAAATCAGTCGTCTGCCTCTTATCGCTTGACCCGCTCTTCACGCGTGATTATGCGGAGAGGGTGTGATCACGTGGAGAAAGACCGACTGTTGACTCGTCCAACAAGTACGTCGCTTCCACTGCGCTGTCAGCTTAAAGATGAACGGAGCCGCGTGGCCGGGCTGCGGCAGGAAGCGAGGAACCACTGAAGCTCAAAAGAAAGAGTTTCCTGGAAAGGAGAGAACAACAGCAAGGATAACCTGGAGGACCAAGTTCCTTCACGGCTAGGGGTTCAATTAATGTACAAAAGAGGCGGCGGTCCACGCTGCCTCTTTGCCGCTTGACGTCAGTTTTGAAAGTGGTCATTATCCCACTCTGCACACAATGCAGGCAACATCAGACGACGTCCTTGCCGAAAATTGGGGATTTAGGAATGCGCCCCCTTGGCAAATGCCCGTTTTGGCGCTCCCACCTTTGCCTCCTCTTAGAGCCGCCGCTGTAGGCCAGCACGACACTATATATTCAAATTCTGTACTGGCTCTCGGTAATGGACCTCTTGGCGAATATGTGCTGCCACCTAGACACGCGACTGGGTTCGAGACTAATGGCCTATTCGTCTGGGGCAGGCCGCACCCGTCCAGTGCAGTAAACGCTTTCCACTTTAGTACGCGAAAAACTGGCGGGGAGAGAAGGAAGCTCCCCTCTCCCCTCTAGCCTCCCGTGTACCACGAACCGCACTGCACCGGTGCGGTGCGGGCCCAGACGAATTGGCCATTAGTGGATAGAAAACAACGCGCGCGCAAGGCCTCTCCCACCCGTTCCACACCCAAAACGTCAGCTACATCCTGTTCACCCATTGAGGCGCTGTGACCTAGATACGGCCCCCCAAACTCGCCTTTGTCCCCATCGTGCGTAATCTTCTGCCCCAAAGTTGACAGAAAGAAACCATCTTCCCTCTCTGCTCGGTTAAGAGGAAGAGAGAGAGGTACTGGAACTATTTACTCTCGAACCGATGTTTCTACAAAAGGTCCATTGCCTTGCACGTCGTCTTCAAAGGAGCACCATCGTTTTGCTATATCAGTTTCGATTGCGTCCAATAGAAGTATGGAGGAAGGGACAAGCCAGGCCGATGGTGTTGCAACTTCTCGAAAAAGGAAGCTCGAGTACAAAAAGAAGTACTGCGATGTTTGGGAAAAGAATCCTGAGTTCAAGAATTGGCTCTCAAGGAGCAAGAAGGGACCCCACTTCTTCCACTGCAGAGCGTGTGACACCGATGGAGGAGCCGGACTCTCTGAAGTTAAGAAACATGCGGCAGGAAGCAAGCACCAAGGCAGTGTAGCGGGGCAGAAGAAGCAGCCTACGCTTTTCGAGTTGTCAATTCCCAAGAAGAATGATGTCAAGCAGCGAGCAAAGGAAGGTGAGATACGCATGGCTGCTTTCATCGCGGAGCATAGCTTGCCATTCGCGGTTGTAGACCATCTCCCCGATTTGATGAGGACTGTCTGCTCCGACTCCGAAATAGCTAAAACGCTAACGTGCGGAAAAACCAAATGTTCAGGAATAATCACGAACGTGATCGGGGAGGCGTCTCGCGAGGAGCTAGAAGAAACTTTGAGGCAAATGCCGTTCTCCTTGATCATGGATGAGTCAACTGACAAGGGAAGCACGAAGCACGCCTGCCTGGTCACTCGTGTCGTCGACGATGATTTAAATGTGAAGGATGAGTTTTTCGCCCTTCTTCCTGTCACAGATGCAACAGCACTAGGCCTTCATCGAGTTGTTGTTGAAGCTTTTGAAAAGGCCGGCATACCGTACAAAAAGAACATGATCGGCTTTGCTGCGGACGGCGCAAACAACATGATGGGAGTAAACAACTCGGTTTCAACTTTACTTCAAAGTGACATGCCGGGCCTGTTTGTCATCAAGTGTGTGTGCCACTCTTTCCATCTGTGTGCCTCGTATGCCTGTGCTACCTTGCCCCGATTCCTGGAAGACATGGCAAGGGATGTGTATAGTTACTTCCAAAGTAGCTACAAGAGAATGGCGGAATTGAAAGAGTTCCAACTCTTCGTCGAAGTGAAACCCCACAAGCTCCTCCATCCTTCACAGACGAGATGGCTCTCGTTGTTGGCGGTTGTCAGGCGCCTACTAGAACAAATGCCTGCCTTGAAGCTCTTCTTCAGCCAAGCTTCCGTTAAGGACAAAGGGGCTGCGGAACGGATCAACAAGCTGCTCTCGGACCCGACGACCAGCTTGTACCTCGAGTTCCTAGAGTATGTACTTCCGATCTTCAATGACCTCAACAAGGAAATGCAGTCCGAGAAGTCGAAGCTCCACGTGCTTTACGCACGAATCGAGGCGTGCTATCGGTCGATTCTTGATTTTTACATAAATAGTGAATATCTCGAAAAGACTGACATCGCCTCTGTCCAGTACCGAGACCCAAAAAACTTCATGGCTTTGAAGGACGTTTACCTTGGAGGTAAAGTCTCGGTGGCCCTGGCCAGAGAGGACTGCAAGCTGAGTCAAGAAGAAATCCGGGCGTTTCGGACTCGCTGCCTGAACTTCCTTGTGGAAAGCGCCCACCAAATCTACAAGAGATTTCCATTTCAGAAGTGCGGCGCGATCAAACAGCTGAGCGACATAGCGCCAAAAAGTGTCCTGAGCAAGCAAGTCGGATCACTGGGCCCCCTCGTCGGCAAGTTCCCAAACTTGGTCGACGTGGCCCAGATCAACGAGCTCGACAGGGAGTGGCGTCTCCTTCGAAACACCGATCTTGCAGGAGCTCCAGAAGATCTGCGCGAGTTTTGGCTTTACGTGGGGAGCTTCAGGAAGGGAGATGACACAAAGATGTTTCCGACCTTAGTGGCATTCATCCGGAAGCTTCTCTGCCTTCCGCATTCGAGTGCAGCAGTTGAGAGAGTTTTTCTCTGATAAACAACATGAAGACGAAAGAACGCAGCAGCCTCAGCACGAAAAGCCTCGTCGGACTGTTGCACGCAAAACGACAGCTTAGTAAAACGCCATGCTACAAGCTGCCGATAAAGAAGAGTCACGTGGACCGCTTTAACGCATCAATGTACACGTAGTGAGCTACATTGACGTGGTGGTGGTGCACGCAAAATTTTGTTCCGTGGTGTGTATCGCGTGTTTGAAAACTGTGGAATATGTTGCATTTTGTTTCTGAGTGACTGTTGTAATATACAAAAACGAAAGTGATTAATAAATAATTGTTTTTTTTTAATAATTTTGTACCTATCAAATTGTCTGTCTGAATTTCCCGCCAACACTTCTTTGTCGAATGGCCGACCCGCCAATCGGCCATTCGACAAGTGTAGCGCCGCGTTGGTGCAGATCAGTTAGCCAGGATTATCTGATACACTAAAGATCCTAGGTTGACGATTTGATTGTGCAGCCTCTCCGTGCGTGCAAACTCCGTGTTTATTACCAAAGATGGAGATGCTGGGCAAATGTTTTGGGTGTAAATGTTCCAACTTCTGAACTAGGTGGCGCAAGGTGGCGCCCAATACGAAGAATAATTCAGTACTGCTATCTATTATACATTTCTTGGCTTTTGTTTAATTAATTCACTTTTAAAATTATGCTAAACAAAAAATTGTCTGTACAAATAATGCTAAAACAACAGAAGTGCCATCGACACAAAGAATAATGACTGGTTTTTATTACTGATGAAGAAAGAAGTTGAAGATGCTCCTAAGCAGATGACTCGTGGCCTATACATTCTAGACGTTAGCGCGACGTGAAGCGGGAATCGGATGCAAGAGCTGCAAAAGCGTTCATTTCTAACTCGGTCCCAGTCAATCTGTTAGTAGCCCATACTCGGCTTCAAAGCCCCTTGACGTATAGAACTTCAAGGCGTCTATCTGGGTTGGCGCTTTCCTCTGACTGGTTGCATCTTTTTCGCCATCGACGCCGAAAGGGATTGAAAAGGAACTGCACAATGAAGCGCATATTCTCGTTTACCGTTGACTTGCGAAAGTGACGGTGCCCCATAAAATACTGCAGACCAAGTTTATTGCCGCCATTAGTACGGTAAAAGTTCAACTGCCATTTGAGTTACCAGATGGCACTGAATTCCGGAAAGGGTCTATTCTGTTGACCGCACACAGCTCCTGTTCGTTATCTGCTGGCATAGCTGACCGCCTTTAAGCAAAGATCTGAACAGCGCTTGCTTGCGTGATACTGCTCAGGTGTGAAAGAAACCGCGCGTCATCTCGTTTAATTTAATTTTTTTTGCGTTTACTTTGTCAGCATTAAACAAAAAAATACGATGACGCGACAAGCTGAATGCAACGATGCATTAAACTATATACCGCAGCCAATGCTACGAGCCATCAAAACCAATCCAGCGCTGTCTCCCTGCCACGTGACATCGTGCTTCCAAGTGAGTTCTGCCCAACAGGAAGGCCACGTGACTAGTGATGGGACGAATCACCGAAGATTCGGATTCGGACAGCATTCGGAAATTTCCAAACTTCTCGCGACAAATATTCTACAGATTCGGAAATTCGTCGGATTCATCGCTGGTTGCAGACTGCAGCGCGAACCTTGTCGTAAACTTCGCGAATACGGTTAGTTGTCTTTTTTAGGTACTGTTACTGCATATAACCAGATTTCGTCTTGCTTATTTCAACGTATGGTATGTACTGCACTGTCATTCTAAACCCTGGCACGCGCCCAGGTCCAGCTGAGCTGATCGGTGTGGTTGACGTAGGCCTAACCAATGCACGGTCTCGGTTTCTGTGCAGTTTTGCGGTAATCGGTCAAATGTAGCGAAATGCTATGTATCATATACAATGTGACTCAACGCACAATAAATATATTCAGGCAAAGTAAATGATTTGTCTCCTTCTCTAGAGCTGTGTATGTCTGTACCCGTGTCGCGAGATCGAGATGAATGTTGCTCATCACAACTTCGACCGCGTACCGGCACCGGTGGCGAAGAAAAACGTCGCACTGTTTCTCCGTTCTCGGCAGCAAGTCTTGTGTACGTGAACTTTATTTGATGAAAAAGAAACACAACACAGGTGTGTCCAACTGCAACTTTATCGTTCGGAAACAAACACAAACTAAATCGGATATCATTATCCAGAAAGGCACAAATGCAGTAGTACGGCGCAAGGAGTTTTAGATTGTTTCCCGTGTTCCGGTAAAAATACCTCAATGGACACACGTTGAAGATAATCGAATCAAACATACTCACTTGTTTGCTGTGTGCCACTATGACCATATTTATGGGTACGAAATGTGTCTGTACCGAACAACACGCACGGCATCGATCTCTTGCGGCGATGAACATATGCGCTTGTATTTCCACGTGTACCAAGCATGCCTAGAGAGTGACTAGCATGCCCTATTTTGGTCGTAATCCGGAACCGAAACAACAATTTATTACTATAATATTATATTACAATATTATTTTGTGCACTTTGTAGAATTTAGTGAATTTAATATCACGAACAGTTGAAACACTCATCAACGTGATCGGGCAACCATGGCAACGCTCCGAATCTTTCTGAACTTTTCTGAATCGCTTGGGATTCGGCTACTCTTCCGAATCTTTCCGAATCTCGATTCGGATAAAGACTCGTCCCATCACTACACGTGAAACACTTTTAGCGATGGACTGGCCAAGGTGGCTCGTAGCGTCGGCTGCGGTACAACACAAAGTGAAATGGAGTATAAACAATCGGCGCAACGCGCTCCTTTGCTACGGAGCAGGGGCTGTGTGCGATCAGCGGAATAGCCTAGCAGACGACGCTCCCCGGAAAGGGCTTTGTGCGCACGCGCTTAATCTCTCCCGTGACGCCGCATTTCTCCCCGGCACGGCACTGCCTGTCCCGGCGGTCGACGCTCGCGTGATATTATTAAAGAATTGGGCGACTGTACATGTTGCCTCCCCCCCCCCACCCCTTTGCATCTGGCAGGCGAGATCACTCAAAAATGTTTGAGAGTAGCTGTGTAGAACCGACATGTTTCAACATCCTGTTGACACAATTATTCATACTAAAAAGTAGGCTTAACCGAAATTTGAAGCTCGCAAAACAAGACTGGAGCGATAGGCGGAACGCTGCAAAACCCCCAAAACATTACTCATAGAGCGTTATTTCTAACGAATGGCCGTATTTTTGGAAAAGTGTGCGATTGAACAAGGCCGACGAGACATGTGACGTCGCGATTCTCATTCCCTCTCCTCCGGGCTTCATCCCCTCAAGCAGGTGAACCGAAGCAGGAATGAGAGAAGCGAGGCCGCTTTCCCTCATTCTAAAGTGTTCCAGGAGAAGTATGACGTCACTTTTTTTTTGATTGCGCCCTTCTTTTCAGAAGAGTATCGAGCCATCCGTTTGAGATATTGATGTATGAGTGATGTTTCAGAGTTTGTTGAGCTCCATTGAAAGCTACCGCGGCCTTATTTTATAAAATCCAGATTATGGTACAGCGTCCTTTTAAACAAGATTTTTCAAATTTTACTTTATAATGAACGTAAAATTGGACAACTTGCTAACTTACAACGGTGTTCTCCCGATGATGTCGTGCAATGGTTCTGTCACACGCACCAACCGAGAGGATTGCTGCAAGTCCATCTGCCCTCAACGTTTAGTCACCTTTGAGCCTGAAGAACGGCTGTATGAGGACCGTCCAGCCACTGAACACACAAAGAGAAACACTGGAAATAACACTCGGTGACGAGCGAAGTCTCTGGGCGGAAAGCCCACCATGCCAAATGAGCACTGTCCGGTTACGGCAACGGCGTAGTACACAGGTTGTGCTTCTTCGATGCCTTCACCGCTGCGGTGGGTGGTCGTAGCTAGTTGGAGCAGATTGTGTCACGTCTGTTGCTCGTAACAAAACACCAGAGCCGCGTAGTATTCTTGTTGCCGAAGTTTATAAGCCTACGTTCCCAGTCTACAAACACTACACAAAGCCAGCCGCCAGCAAAGCTAGCTAACCCCGTTTCTGCTTCGGCGACAAGCCGCCAGGGCGGTGACACCGCCGCTGAAACTTCTGCCTCGGCTCTTCCAAGAGCTGGAGCCCCTCATTGCGCATGCGCGACACTTGCTAGGCTGCTCTGCCTGTACCAAGTGACACGTGCCTGCATGTTCCCTCTCATTATCCTTCTGACTGTACGTGCCCCGTATTGTACATGCTCATACAGTGCACACAGCGAAAGTTCATTTTGAAAGTGCTCCACAACCGGCCTACAATGCTGCGAACATATAGTACCCCTATCGAAAAGACCATCAGGGAAATCCTGATGGTCTGATGGTCTGATGGAGTCGTATTTTGGGACGTCTGATGGTTTGATGGTCTGATGGTTTGATGGGCTGTTGGTCTGATGGTGTGATGGGCTGTTGGTCTGATGGTTTGATGGTGTGATGGTCTGTTGGTCTAATGGTTTGATGGTCTGATGGTCGAATGACCTGTCATATTTTGGGATGTCTATTTTTTGTGGTTTGATTATGGTGGTTTCATGGCTTATTTGAAACAGTTCGAGTTAGCCACCACTTAAACAAATGGTTGAGTGCAAAGCACGACAATATGTGAATGCATAATGTGGAAACTTAATTGCGCTATGTCTGGATCATGACGAGGTGCGTATCCCACTTAGAATTTAATTATATTGTCCACCGCACACTGGTAATCGCCAGCCTGACATTTGAGTACGGCAAATGCAGCTACTAATAAGAATAAAGTCAAACAAGCTGCGTTGCTTTGATATTTTTATTATGAAGTTATGAAATCATACATTGTTTCGCTGGGAGGAATGGCAAGGTGGTACAGAAAAACCAGAAACGTTTGAGGAAGTACTATCGTGACCAATATTAGTTGAAACGCCATGACGCATGGCGTGTGGTACTATCAGAGCCACCTGTCAGACTTTTTAGCGAACCTCTGTGTTTGCTGAGGCTTAGGCAGGTTGCTTCTTGCACTCATTGCGCCACTATGAGCTGGAAATTGACACGGAACGGCATAGTGGTGCAACGAGCACGAAGAAGCGACTTGTCTCTACCTCAGTGCATACCGAGGTTTGCTGAACAATCTGAGAGACAACTCTCATATTATCGCGTGCCACGCGTAGTGGCATTTCAGCTCGTATTGGCTGCGATAGTACATTTGTTCCATTTCAATAGCATTTGCAATATATAAATTAAGCTAAATTAATATAAAGAAAAGGGTAAACAGGCTACAACATAGGGTGCGATGGCAGACCTGCAACAGCATGGGCAGTCCGTGGTGGGACCACGCATCGGGGAAGGGCAGGCAGCAAAGGGATGAGCCTGGACAAATCAAGGGCAATTCAGTGATCAGCGATGAGACCAAACACAGGACGACCATTGACATACGTCAACAGCAGAGTGGGCCTAGAGACGACTAAGGGAGAGTAAGAGTGACATGCTTCATTGTAATTGTGTGACCATGCAACTTTTTGGAGTCAGCGAGCACGGCCTGATGGGATGGCAGTAGCGACCAAGCAACCCACAGCCTTTTTCAAGTGGTCAGCTGATCAACACACTACTTTAAAGTTGGTTGCATAAACATTCAGATATATTAACCTCAAAATAATTGATCTATATCATCATTTAAAAAAATGCTTGTAAATTGAAACCCAAAATAATATGTTAATTACGGAAGTTGTAGTATAGACGCACATACCTTTTTAGCCATTTCTCCTAAGATCGGACAGCTTTTCTGACAGGTACCGCCGTATCTTCTGGTGCTGGGCCGCCCTTTCAGCCTGGCGGTACCCCTTCTCCCTCAGGTGTAGCTGAAAGCAGCCTGGAATATTGAAAATCCAGGGTAATTTTTTGCAGTGCTCTGACTTTAAACAATATAGAACATCATACATACAGACTGGAGGGTCATAGTTTAAGAAGACCAAGTGTAAATTAGTCTCAATGAAAGCAGTTAAGTGGCAGCTGGCACCTAACAAACCTTCAAAGTTTCTTAGAATTTACACAGTTCAGAGATTACCATAAAAACAAAAGTACCGCAGTATCCTGATTCATGTTCCACTCCCAATAGACAGCCCACCCTGGCTTTTGTTATTCTTTTAAGCACAAAACAGGTAGCCCATGCCTATAAATCTCACTGCTAGGCCAGTGACTTTGTAAGAAATATGACCTACAACTGTAGATAAGTAGACAATGAACATTGGCAACTGCTTATATTTGGTTGTCATCCCTCGCTGTGGTAACAGCTTAGACAGGCCACAGAATTTAAAAATAGCATAATCAATCTTTCACATTTCTTGAAATATCTTCCATTCATGACCTGGCTAAAATATTTATTACCCTTTTTGGTAGCACTCTACGAGGTAGACTACCTTACATTTCCACCAAATTTCTCAATTTTAGGTGAGGCTACCCTCAGGATATTATAGCAATGCTCGTTTTCAGTTAACCTTCTAAAAGTCTCCAAGCCATTATTTCTTTACTTATTGCATAAAGTGATGTTTGCTTCAAGAGCACTCACAATAGTAGTCATAAGTATGCCCATATCAAATCTAACAACCTGAGATCTCCATAACAAAGTAATCCTTAGGTTGGGAGTCACCTGAAGAAAAAGAGAAATTGATGGTTGAAATGAATTCAGAACATTTACCTCCCTACAGTTGGCATACATCATGAAAGGTGCATTTCAAACTTGCAATATACATGTCAGCAAGCAGATTATGACCATAAGAAAATTAAATGCAAATGCTAAGAGGATAAGTTTACGTTGCCTTTCTTCCCTGAAACTAATAGCCAATAGAATTGAATGCCTTTCGCAGCGTGGGCTGTTAAAAACGATGCAATGTTTGTTCCTGCATCATTACACATTTCTCTTTTACTTCAACATGCTGCTTTGAAGTTTAATCTGATGCATGTGTCTCCCTACTAAACAAAAAATAAGTAGATAAACAAAGCAAAACAAACAAGTTCTCCTAATGCCGAAATTAATTTCCTCTAGGCATTAATTGGTGCTTTACGAAGAAGTGTGCTTCCACAAGAAGTTACACAAATGCCAGAATGTAGATTACAGCAGATCTTAAAGGGGTATGAAAACAGAATTCCAGTGCTCATTTGCTAGCTTGGATGTGGGCTATGTTGCAGCATCACCTCAAAAACAACAAACCTTTCGTTGAAAGGCACAAGAAAATTAAATTTAAAGCTAATTAAAGCCTTTCATGTGCACCTGGTGGATGCCTCCGAAGCTTCGTTGGGAGGTAATCTAGCAATGTTGGGGATCTTGAAACGTAGCCATGACAGAGCAAAAACCGCTATGTCCCAGGCAGCACACCACTGTTGGACCCCCGTTGGACCAATGTTGGCAAAAATGGTTCCAATATTGGTCTGACGTTGGCATTTTCGAAAACGCCACCCGATCCAATGGTGGTCCAACATTGGTGCCAATGTTGGACCACTGGTTTGCCAACGTTCTAGCCCACGTTGGACCAACGTGGTTTGCGCTTTTTATCCAATATTGGCATAGAGGTTTCACCGTTGGCTGAACCAACATTGGCATCCAGCGCCTTACACACTGGCTCTTCCAATATTGGCTATTCCATATTGGCATCCAGTTTAATACACTGGCTATTTTTTGCATCCATTGTCTATGACATTATTGGATGCCATTTTTCAGTCAGTGTTCTAACCAGTGTCACAAAAGAGTGCAGAGAACCAAGCAAGTTCCTTGCCCTTTTTCCTCAAGCACAGTTTTCTTTCTGATACTAAAATCTAATAAATGCAGCAATTTTACCACATTTGGACACTTTAGAAATCAATAAATCATGCAAATGAATTGTTCATAACGTTTGACAGTTCATAATTTATTTAAATCAAATAAAAGATATTAAAAACAATTGTGCACACTCGGCGGCACGCTTGGTAGTGGACAGTGGCAGAGAGGCTGGGTGAAGAGCTGGGCAAAGGGATTCCACGCAGGGGCCTGGCCACAGGATTCTGAAAGAGACAGAAGCGGTGGTTCGGATTCAGGTGAAGGGTTTCAGAGGCTCTCAGTTCTCTCTTACGCTTGTCAATATTGAAAATCAAAATAAAACATAGCTTCATTATTAATTGCCGCCTTTTAATTAACCATTCGATTAATCGGCTCGGTTGCTCTGCAAGTATAAAATCTCGGAAAGGCGTACCGACTTTTTTTTGTTTACTTTTCCATATTATCAACTTTCTTTTCCAGTGAATTATTTTTCGTTATTTTGTATGTAAAAAACTTAGTACTGCCTTCTAAAATAAATAGATGCGCAGGTAATACACCGGGGCCGGCTTGGTGGAATCAGTGTCTCAGCTTAGACTGGGTGAAGGAAAGCACTGTAAAGAATGGGACGCGCGAGCGTCATGAGTCGATGTTTGAGTCCCGTTCAGCTCGTACGCTGGGCTTTGACAGTGCTTTCTTTTCCCCGTCTCAGCTGAGACGCTGTTTCTAGAAAGACGGCCCAGGCGTTTACTATTGTTTTGTTCGTCCGACTTGTCCTTACTCAGAGCTTGATCGATCTAGATTAAAATATTGATAGTGGTTTAAAACATTAATCAAATAGTACGAAGGTTATTTCATAAATTGCTTAACTCTACTCGTGCAACATCATGGCGTCCCTCAACCTTTCATCTAGCTTTAAGAAGTCTTAAGAATTATAATCTCGTCATTTAAGTTCACACCAATATTTCTGCGTTAATTTGAAAAAAAAGTTTTTAAGATTTACGATATTTGCGGAACGGAAATATGTAGTTATTGTTGTACCCATATTGCCTCCATAATATTTACAATTTATAAATGCAACCGCTGGCCTCCCTCTTCAGCTCACCAGTGTCAAACGCACTACTAAATTAACAATTCAATAAATACCCCGGTACACGTAACAACATGACTGTTGAACAGAGCTTGATGCTTGAATCAATCAAGAGTTTAAAATAAATCGCGCAGATAAAATAGCTTGTCGTGTAGAGACAATTACTGGCAATTACACTCGCAGAGCGCGGTGACATAACTGACACTCCACTCGCACCCAACAACCCAAACCTTGGCAAATAAGGACTACACAACGCTGTGGTATTCGGCTTGGAAATACCGGAGGACTTTTTACTACAGCACACATCTACCGCTAAGAAGACAGCCATATTTTAACAAAAAATAAATAAATAAAAATGACGTCGAACACAAAAATAACCAATCAGAACGTCTCTCACGGTCTATTAGAATAAAAAGCACTTGCAAATAGCGCTGTACAGGGCCTTTCGGGCCGATCGCTCTGGATTACACGTTGAACTCGTCGGAGATTCCTGGCACAGAGTTCGACACGGTTCAAACTCATCGGATAGGGACAAAACGTACATTGCGTAGCAAGAATACCTATCCCCAATGGTCAGGAGAACTTCTCCTTGTCACTCACATGGAAGAGAAGGCGGTCAGTTGTGTCTTCGGTCCGTCGAAGCTAGTGGTCACATGTATGCCCACAACAAAGGAAGATCACCGGTGTAGGCGCTGCCGAAAGAATATCCATGGTCTTGGCAATCCGCATGTTGAAGATCGCACTTGGCACTAAGACGAATTGCGCTGCTGGTGATCGGAACTCTAGAACTAGATTTACCACATTTACCGCAGAAGCGAAATCCACAGCAGGCCCGCAGGCCGTATCACCCGCGAAGCTAGGTCCGGTCTTCGCAGGCATTCGGGGTTCCGGGTTTGTAAACGGCTAATGCGTCATCCGTCAAACCACGTGATCACGCTTCTGCCGTTACCCGCGCACAAAGAGCGGATTCAAGCGATAAAAAGTATACGCCTCATTGGTCCGTCGAGTCCGCACCGTCTAGAACGTCTTCAGCTTAGGGAGAGGGAGAAAATGAGAGAAGGAGTAGAAAGAAAGCAGCCCAGAACGGGAGTGCGCTTACAAAGGCTAATCTTCAGGCCCATCTCAACAATGAACCCAACCAGAGGATTAGTCACTTGTACCCAAGGTTGATAGTGCAGTGGATGTTATGCGTGGCCTCGGGCTTTAGTCAGGTTCCGTGCTCTGCCTTATCACTAGCTTCGAGACTGTAGTCACGTGACCCTAACCGGAGACAGAATTGGCCTAAAACACGCATAGCGTCTACCCTGCTGCCAATACCGATTGAACAGGACAGCTCTCTGAAGGCCAGATTTTGAATTTCTAAATAAGCTGTCCAGCCCAAAAGTGATTCTAAACGGGGCAAGTTTGAAGACAATGTTTTACGTCGTATAACTCACATTAAAATTTAGAATGAAGAACTAAGCGCGACTATTTTTTGCGCACGATGTCCACAAATAACTAAATATTTATATATATATATATTATTTTTATCAATAAATTTAAAATTATTTGTACACTGTTAGGTTCGCGTTTTTAAACTTCAAACTTTTTTTTACGAAAGAGTTACACATAAAAGACACCACGGACAGCACATCGTTCGACTTTCAACACACGATGAATCGGTTGCGATGCTGCACGAACAATATCGGAAAGATGCTGCGTAGGATACGCCGGGCGCAACGGCTTCGCAACCGTTCGAAGGGCAAAGGATTCTGCGACGACAAAGTAGCGTCTTCCAACTTCAGTAAGCTAATGGGGCTCGAGAGTACCTCGCTAACATTTCCGCAGAGCGAGCGCGGCCGGCCAGATGGAGGCGCAGTATGCTCTCGCGTCGCGATTGCTACGTCGTTCTTCTGCCTACACTGATGATATGTGCACTGGCAGTCAAGCAGCCCTCTCGAGACTTCATTCGAGTCCAATAGACGACTTTCTAGCTCGAAAGACTCTCGTAAAACTGAGAGTAGAAGTCACTTCGGTTGGCGGCGTAAGCGGCGGCTTTATGTTTGTCGACACCTGCGTCGTCAATGACAAATATGCACAGAAACATTAAATATAAAAAATAGAGCACGCAGAAAGAAATACAAACATGGCAGGGGCACGGACAAAGTAGAAGACGTTAACGCTAGGTAATGCATATACATACAAAATACACTAGAAAATACAAAAATAATTAAATCTAAAAACAGAATTAAGTTTTCAACGCCGAGGTAAGGCAATGCGAAAGAAGAGCAGCCGGCAAACAAACTGCAATAGTCCTATAGCTAGCTAAGGACGTATTTGTGATCGCGGTTAGAAAGTACCGGCGACGTACGCCCCATGAAGTTGGCTAAATAAAATTCTCGCTCCGAGCGAGCGCGTGAATGACTCTTTTCCACTTTCCTACCTCTGCAATGCAAAAAAAAAAAAAGAAAGGTCGCGGGTTTATAGTTTACGCGACACAAATATCGATAAGCCATTGGCTATGGCAGTGCAATATTGACCAGCCTATACCATGACATCACAAATATTGGAAAACGCTTGGCTTTGACAGTTTAATATTCACCAGCTTAAGCCAGCGTAAATACAATATCGGAAAGCCATTGGCTCTGACAGTCCAATATTGTACAGGTTATGCCGGCGATATCCAATATTGGAAAGCTATTGGCTTTGACAGTCCAATATTGGACAGCTTATGCCGGCGTAAAGCCAATATCAGAAAGCCAGTGGCTCCAACAGTTCAATATTGGACAGCTTATGCCGGCGTATTTCCAATATTG
>JAZHYW010009725.1:0-15531 GCA_037355805.1 Ixodes ricinus
AAGAGGATATCGCAGCTACCGAGCCCTATGCAATTTCAATGGCAACTTTTTAGTATTTTTTCTCCAGAACCACCGGACGGATTGACTTGGGAATGGTTTTATTAGAAAGATAATAAAAAACTGAGTCATATTGTGGCGCTACATTTCCCGATTTTTAAGCTTAAAATTTTTTACGGGAACTTAAAGATGCTTGAAAATGCCTTTTTTTCCGTTCCGTTCTTCATAAACATTTAAAAATAAACCGGGGCCTAAATACAAATTTAGGCTCCACAATATTCAAGACCAAGACTTTTAGAATATATCTCTTATAAGATCTTTTTTCCAGAGATTCTCATTGTGATGAATTTTAACTAAGTTTGTAGCCTATCAAAACGTCAAAAAATCCTGCTGTCAGGTGGCGCCATCTATGAGTGTTACCGCAAAACCTGCTCTTGAAATTGCGCAATGTGTTATTGCGCCCCGGACTACTTGCATCTTCAAGGTCGTCGGTTTGACAGTCGGGATTTTGAGGAAGTGTGCCTCTCGAAACAGATCTTTTTTTTTTTTGCTTTTTGCTTTTCGTTTTGTTTGGGTTTGGGGGGGGGGG
This sequence comes from Ixodes ricinus, assembly GCA_037355805.1. Classification (NCBI taxonomy): domain Eukaryota; kingdom Metazoa; phylum Arthropoda; class Arachnida; order Ixodida; family Ixodidae; genus Ixodes; species Ixodes ricinus. The sequence continues at coordinate 587 of JAZHYW010009725.1, forward strand.
GGCGAAGATACTTTGCGGGTTATCGCGATAGTGAGTAATAGGTTGTCCATCGCCCGAGCGCGTCCTTGGGAGGATGTTCCGTTCTTTGTTGGTGTATTGAGGTCGCACAAATGCGAGTAAAAGGTTTCTTGTTTTTTTTTTATTTTTTGTTTGGCGGCCTAGATATTTTGCGGGTGGGTGTGAGTCATTAGTTTTCAATCGCCAGAGCGCGTCATTGGGAGGATGTTCCATTCTTTGTTGGCGTTTGCGGTCACGAAAATGGGAGTGAAAGATTTTACCCTTCAAGCGGTCCTTGCGTGAGGCCTGAAGTTAGCAAATGCAGGCAGACAAAGCTACCGAAGCGTCAAAGAGTAGATATTGTCTTACCACTTCTTTCTGTTCGAAGTAGGATAGGTGATTTGATCTGGCGGATTCAAATATTCTGCAGAGATGCATTTAAAATGTTTACTTATTTTAAATGCGGAAGAAACATACGTGAGGTCGTCGATTTTGTTTTAATTTCGACATTCGCTTTGCATATCAACTGGTGGAGGCCGATTTCTACCAAAACAAAAACAAACATTGCGAAAATTTCGTCAGTGAAGCTAAAAACACAACAAGCATTTTGGTAGTAGGCGTGACACGTTGCTATTTGGAAGTTGTGAAAGTCGCGCTGAAGATTCTTTGTTTGACTCGAACCAACACACTCCTGGCTCAGTATTATGGTGTTCGTCGATTGCACTGTCTTGGCTGCGATGAGCCCTTGGTCGGCTGTTACTGTTGGGCGGCGGACAAAAAATCTCACCGGAGAACGGGCGGCGGAAAAAAGCTCTCTGGAGAGAAGCTTACCAGTGAAATGCTCACTGCAAAACCGACAAATTCGGAGAAAAGCTAATTTACGAAATATTTTATAATTGTTCGCACTGCGGTGTTTATATTTAAAACTCACGTCCGCACTTTGCACAGCGCTCATGCTGCGCTTTTTGCGTGCTCGTATATTTGAAACCAAGCGTTCTTGTTCAGTCCCAGAAGAATGGCTTCCTTTCTAAGAAGAATGGGGAAGAGGCAGACGAATCCACAGTTTTGCAAAATGCGAGCAACTAAAAAAGTGGGGAACGCTTTTTTTTGTTAACTTTTACATGGAGACAAAACATTGCCTCATTGTTGAGTACTATGAAAAGCAACAATGTGACCTCCGTCTCGGCGCCCGACGATTCCTGACCTCCCAAAAAGTATCAAGTTCGTCTTAGGCCACATAACCGAAATAGGTCATTGCTTACTACAAAGCAAAAGAAAAACGGAACATAATATTGCCGCGCACGCAGCTAGCCAAGTAGGCGGTGCGCCCGTGGCCTAACGGTTACCTTGCTTATCTTCGACGCAATTAGCCGACATTCGTTGCCTGGCCGCGGATACACCTTTTTATTGTTTCTGTAATGTCGCGTTCTGGTAAATTCGAGAACCTTGTTGCTTATTCGAGATTAAAATGTTCTACGCGCCGAACCTTCTACACCGATTGTTCCAGAAGCCCACTCGTCTAATAAGGAACTCCGCGTGGAGAGCCGGAGTCGGTCGCGATCCTGCTGTTTCGCCGACATCGACGCCTGCGACGCCAACCTTCTATTTTGTTCGCCCCATTAAACGTTTAGTTTCTTCAGTTATTCACCGCCTCATCCTTTGTCATTCGTGGCAAGAACTTTATCGTTTGGATGCAAAGAAAAACACTATTTACAAAAACGAGAAACGATCTGGCCAGAAACCATGTTCGATAAAAGGGCCGTTCTACGAAACGGCTTCGATGAAATTGGGTTCAATTACATGGTGTTCATTTAAATGACCTTGATAGAACAGAGTTCGATAATATATCGAGAGCTGCGAAGAAATAATGTTAAAACGGTTTGTAAATGTGAGCTTTTCTCCGCATCTATCCAAAGTCTGGTGAGCTCTTCTCCGCATCTGCCGGATTTCCGGTGAGCTTTTCTCCGCCGGAGAACAACGCAATACCGAGGGGCTTGTGGGAGAATAGCTCACCAAAGAAAAGTTCACCGCAAAACTGACAGATGCTGAGATAAACCCACCCAGGAATTATACGATTAAGCTTTTGAATTTAGTTTTTGCGGCTCTTCTCTGGGGGCCCTGTAGCGAACAGAAACGGAGATATATACAAAATTCGTATATTGCAGACACCAATAGGAATGAAGAAGAAGGAGTCCACAGTTCTGCAGGATGGGAACAAATAACAAAGGAATAGACACGTCTTTTTCTATAAAGACATTGCCTCAACGTTGAGTTCTATGAACAGTAACGAAATGACCTTGTCATTGCACCCGACGACCACACAGAGCCCCCAAATTTTGTCCGGTCCCCATCAGCACCAGAAATCATAAGTTACTACAAATAAAAAAAAGAACGGAAAATAATTTTTTTTATTGTTCATATACCAAAAGAATGCCGTTTCCGTAGACGAAAATCACAGGTGAGTTTCTACCGCATTCATCAAGACGGCGATGAGCTTTTCTCCGCGTCGGTCGGTCTGGCGGTGAGATTTTCTTCTATTAGCTTTTTTCCGAGATTCGTGACTTCGGCATCGACCTGAACCTTTTTTATATCGGAACCGCAGAAGATCGAACGGGCCTGAAAGACGATGCCGGTTTTCAGCCATCACATTTTCACAAAGTGCGGCATCTAAAGCTCTGTTGCGCACTAGAAGGCCACACACACCTACACCAGACATTGCACCGAACGCCGTTTCATTGAATCCGTCATAGGTTTCTGCCAATACAATTTGAAAATTTCTGATTGTCCTCTCGTACGACAGACACCTGGATGGCACGACAGAGAACGCGCCTGCATGGGGTGTATCCAAGCGGATGGATTCGGGGTTCCACCACCTCCCCTCCACCAGCCCCAAATTTTTCGTTTTGTTTGGTTAGCAACGTTTCTTGGCCGGCTATTACGATTCTTTGTTTAAAAATACCGGCCAATTGTTTCAATTGAACGTTTCGGTACGGGATGACCACTTTTTCGATGAAACGGCGTTCGATGAAATGTCCTGGAACCTACGCGCTTATCGCTTTTCTTGCTTCGGGGTTATTTTCCCGATTATTCCTTTGCTCGACGACAGCTCAGGCACAGCTTTGTACTCCCCCCCCCCCCGCCCCTTTTGTTTTCCTCCCTAAAGAGAAACCGACAAAGCACGAAGAAGGTCCAGACTCCTTGACTCATGCCATATAACGACGCCTACCGTAGCCACAAGCCAGTGGACCCCCGATAATAGACCGATCTCACCGAGCGTTCGGCGCATGCGTGAAGCCGACATAACTTTAGTTCACAAGAAGAAGGCGGCAGTGTCTGAGACGGCTCGTGCTGTCTCGTGCTTTTCACGCGCACCAGAGTTCCAGCGAGGTTCGGGCACGTGCTGAAATACTAAAGTTACCTCGATGCATTGCGGCAGCGATGGCGTAGTCAAACTGACTGGTGAGATGGGTCTATTCTCTTTGAGAGTAGCGTTATCCCCAGCGCAAAGAGGGAGCATAAAATGTTCGTCGTTTCGTCAGCCTATCTTTGTAACATCGCGGAGGTTTGTGGAAACTAAACTCCGACTGAGAGCGAAGTTGGAAGCCTTCCGCGCCAATATGTCGTCTCTATTGGCCACAAGAACGAGCTTCCAATCAGTGTAAGGATTGGTTGTTCTATCCTTCTATCCTCGCCGTGACGTCACGGCTAGAACAGCGGTTTTGTTCCTGGGAGGTCAGGATCGCACGAATAAAAAGATAGGCACTGTGGCACTGTAGGCACAATAATTTTTACCTTGTAAGAATAAGGCAAACATCGTGGAATATCCTATCAGCCAAGTCTAAATCGTTTCTGAGACGGCTAGGAAAAGAAATGATCTCGTCAGGTCACTATGGCAGGACGCTAGAATGACGTCACGCACGAGCTGCAAAGTTCGTGCTTTGACACTAGACTTCGTGCCACTTTATGTGCGAGCGAATTCAAAGCTACAGAGTGAGCCTATGCATAGAGAAATCTATGACTGTGAGCGTTCCTGACCAGCTCGCGGGCTCGTGCAGTGAGGGCACCGTTTTAGACTGAATGCTCGCGCGTTTAGCTTCGACTTCGCTCGTACCTAAGGTGAAACGAAGTATAGCTACGCTTTGTAAGAAAAGCGGCTTTTGTCGAGTCGACCAGTACGTTGCACCACGGCGTGTTCACATTCTGTCACCAGTTGGTGGCACTCAGACGTCACGAAAGTTTATTACCATGTATTTGGTGTGTCTATATAGGAAACTACTCTAAAACTCTACTCAAAAAAAGCTTTTTTTTTCTTTTTCTAAATTAGTTAAATCTAGAAACCAAAATAAGGTATTCTCTGCTCAAATAAGGACTATACCCGTCGGTGCATCGATCTCATGTTTTTAAACTTGAATCGGTCATAGTATGCTACGAAGACCACTGCGGAGGTGGCCGCAGTACATAACTCACTGATACGCAAACATTCGACTTTATCTCAGTTTCGCTTGACATAGAATTGGCTCATTTCGAAAAAAAAAAACTATTTATGATTTTGTAAAAAATATATACACATGACCCAAAAATCAAACAGCGCACTTTCGCTCTTGCACTATGTGCAACAGCGTTTACTTATTTGAGTGATTTGCGGTGGCGGCGCTTTGTCCAGGCGAACAAAACAAAACAAGAACGAATGCGGTGCTCGGTAACACATGCTAGGGCCTTAGTGGCAATTTAATTAATTAATTACAGATTAATCACTTTTGCGAAGTGATTAATTATAATATGTAATTATGGAAGTTACAGTTTTAATAATTTTAAAGCATAGCTTTGTGGCAATAGAACTACGCTTTGATCAGTACGCATATAAGACGCAACACTATCTAAATTTGTGGTTATCGATTTTTTGGCGTTTCGGCAGTACAACATATAGTTCTGATACCGTGCCATTTCGAAAACGCACACCGATTTAGGAATCAGGGTGACCGTTGAAATTCGGTGCTCTAGAAAAAACGTTGGGACTCTAATGGCTGCTGATGGTATCGGGAACTGGTTCATTTCGTTTCTTTTTTTCGCACAAGGAGATCAGACATTTTTTTAGAGTTAGTAGCTTTATTTTTCAAAGCGCTGCTTCGCGGGAATGAAAAGTAGGCACTGAGGGGCCGCTATTTAGGACGCAACGCCATTCTGGCTTGTGGTAGATTATTTCGCGACACTATGACACGACACATGGCATATTTCGTTTTGTAATGACGATATGGCATATTTCGTTTTTGTAATGACGATATCAACAGTCTACCTGCTATTTGGAAATTGTATCGTACGAAAAATCTCGGAACGCGAAGAACCGAGCCAAATGAATCCAAAGTAGCAGGCAGCTAAACGAGGCTTTCTCTAACCGCGTTTTTTTCTTTCTAATCCGGTAAGAATTGGACAAAGGGCGCCCTTGGCGATGGCCTCGGAGGCCCAGAACCCTCCCCGCTATCCTCTTTTTGAACGAACAAAAGACAAAGCCATTTTCGCAGCTCGCAGGGCGGTGGGAAGGGCTGGGTGGGTCAAGCCGTCCGCTGATAACCGGAACAAAAAGTCGAGCTTTTTCTTTATTTTTATTTGGAAGCAGCACTATGTCGCGTAAGCACTTGGGTGGAAAGGCTTCCCCCCAGCGCCATCTGGATTGTGAAAAAGTTCCTATCGGAGATAAAATTCTACTGCGATATCCTCTTGGGCGAATCTACAGATAAAACTCCGCGGAGAGGGAAGGAGAATGTTGCTCCGTCGGCGTATCCGTTCCGGCGACCATACATAAACAAAGGAGCGCTCGAAAGCGACGGGTCTTTCCTCGTGGCGGGTCAAGAGACCCGATATACGAAAGCCCGCATTCGCGACGAGCGCGTGTGCGTTCGTCGTCGCCAAGTTGGTGTTACAACGGTCATTCCGAAGAAGAGGCCAAGCCGGGAATCTAGCGACGTGGGAATTGAGGATACGTGCATTTCGCACGTTCCTCTCCGCTCCCGCGGACGTAAAAGTATTTTGATAAGTTTGATTATTTCTCCAATCCTCTCTCTCTAAGTTTTATTTTTTTATTTTTAGAAACAACTCAATGTTGTATTATCTTTTTTTTATTTTTTATTGAGGATGGAGTTGACCGGTTACTGGGTACCAGGCCTGTTTGATCGGGCGATAATTTGATCAAGTGATAATTGATCGAGTGACCGACTCACTGCCCTACTTCAATTGTAGCGTCAGTTACGAATATTAAATAGTACTATGAACATTAAACAGCCAATAAAAAGTGACAAAATATGTAAGAAGCTTCACGATATCAAACGGAATTTTCTAACCAGAGGGGCCTCCTATGATTTTCATACGTTTTCTATGTTACGTGTGCAATTGGCATCTGCGTTGGCAACGGGGTTGATTATCGAAATAGACGCACTGAAGTGTTCATTCCAAGCAACGAAGCGTTTAGATGAACTTTCATCAAGTCATATTTATGGCATTGAATGAATCGGGAGTATCAAATGGTTTCCGTAATGCTCGCAACAAAACACTGATATCGAGGTAAAAACGTCAAACGTAAAAAAATACTTCACGAAGACAGACTAATTTGGGCTCCATTTCGCTTGTGCATCCTTTCTCTCGTGAATTGTGTATCTTATTACACCACCTGTGCTTTCTCTATAGACCCATCGGAGAAAAAAGCGCCACCTGTCGTACGCAACGGCAACTAGCGGCAGCCGCCATGCTGCAGGATAATGCCGGCCGCTGCATACGCTGCGTAGGCCGTAGACGCTAGTCAATTCCGGCCCACGATGCCAACGTACTGCTGCGTGCCCCTCTGTAAGCAGAGTGGGTATCTGGACAAGTCTGGCATTAAGCTACGTATTCGTAAATTTACTCGTTATCGGTTGACGGGCGTCGGTCTGGTGGGGATATTCAGCGGCGTAGCCGCGCGAACGTTTCCCTGCTGAAGTGCAAGAACGGAACACGAGCCGATCCCACGCTACGCGCCTTGGGTGTATGAGTCCGGTGTTTTTAATCTCAATTTTTTTTTTTGCGTTTGGAGGTAGAGTTTTCAAGTTTCAGCTAGTTCGAAGAAATCAAAGCGTCAAATACATCGCATCGTGGTATCGCTTGTGGACGTGACAGCTTCTTGAGCGCCTAGCTTCAGGTATGCACGAGCTCGCGGTGCTTCCAACTTCCGCGTGTAAATTATATGTTAGGTACGCATGAAGCCATACGACCTGACGCTTTAACCTGCCTGCAGCGCACACATCTGTGCAGCGCGTGCTTTATGCAAAGCAACATGCAATCGCGTGCAACTTCAGCTTCACTGCAAACCTGTTGCTCTATACATTTCAACTCTAAAGTCTCCCTCTAGAAAAAGGGACTCGACGTATCAAGTAGAAACTTGCGTCGAATACGTCTTTTACTGGTTGAATTTGTGCATTGAAATTTTAAGTCTTAATTCCAAGTACAAAACAATAAAAAAATATGCCCCCCAAAAGGTCCGTTTTTTTATTTGTTTTGTACTTGAAGTAGAGGTTTAGATTTTTATTGAGAGGTTTAGATTTTTATTGATTTATGACCGTCTAATTAAAAAGATTAGATGGTCACACCGGCGTGCGCGATGAGCGAGTCCAACGCCTTCGTTGGCGAATTGTTTCTCGAAAACTCTCGCTCCGAACGTCGTTGGTTGGCTCAGCCGCTCCGCGACTAGATCGCATCGCAAAAAAGTCGGGTCAAGTAGCGACTGCTCAAATCGCGTCGCTTTTTGCCCGCGATGGTCGCTTTTGCGATGAAAGTTATCGCGTGACCAGATCGCATCGCCGGTGGGAACGCGCGTGGCGAGCGACAGCGAAGCGGGTCCCCTGCGCTTGTTTCGTCGCACATCCTGAGAGTACTGGCGACCTCTAACTACAGCCCGTAAATTATAACCGGTTCCTATCATTTTCTGATGCATACTAACACATGTCTGATGCCGTAACTACAAATATCTTAGTAATTAACTTTTTCTTGCGTAGTTGGCCTTTATGGATGCGGCGACCACGAACCCCTCAACGAGGAAGTTGTAACTTCTGTCGAATTGTCGTTCCGAGTCCGATCAGCTCTTGAAGAACCGATATACCTCATCATCTTTAACCGCTGGGAGTTGGGAAAGGTCGTTTACCCAACCCGTGATCGGGAAAACGCTTCCTGCAGCCATACAGGGGCGAAGGGATCGACGAAACGAGAACGCTACAGTCAAAACAACTATGCCGGCCGCAACGGAGTCCTTCCCAATGGCGCCGGCCGCCCAATGTTGTTGGACTCGTTCGGCGGATTTCCGCTGTTGCCAGACTTTTTGAAAGGGGTCTATTGCATTTGCATTTCCTGGGATTTCTTAGTGTTCGCTTTATTCCGTATTAACCAGCTCCTTAAAAGTACAAACAGCGCAACAACAGTACATAGTAAAAAAAGACTGACAAATATATGCAAAAAAAAAATCAGCTTGCCTTATTTTTTATACATAGACAGAAGCAAAATAGCGTATTAAATTCCTGAAAGTTTTGAACACAAAACAAGGACATGGACGCGTCGTCTGTTCCTCTTCATCCCTTTCCTATACACGTAATCAAAACCTCCAGACATTCCTTTCTTACGTTTGAGACGAGTAATCATAAGCTGCGACCGTCTGTAAACAGGGGGTGTCGCCATCATCAAGCAGGCAGACGGAAAACGTCGCCGGCAGTGCGCCGTCGCTGTCCCCCGAAGCGCGCACCCTTTCGTCCTTGGCCCCTTGCAGAAGCAAATTCTGGCGCGCCCACGCAGCTATTCATTGGAGAAGCTGGCACAAGCGACGCGAGACGGGGACAGTGAAGCGATTTGGAGGCAAAACAACCGCGATTGCGAGGAAACATCGGCAAGTACAGTGTCGAAAGTGCAACGTCACGGTGTTCGTCCCCGAAGAAGGTGGCGGAATCCACTATCAATGTGGCAACGCTGAACACACAGCACTTGACGGGTATATCAAAAGATGTTGGAGAAATTGGCTCTAATCGGTAAATAATTATCTTAGGAGACATGAATGCACACTTAAAAGACCTGAGATGTTGTGGTGGCGCCACCTCGCCACCTTCTGTGACGGAGCTGGTGGGATGCGAGCAGACGATGCGCCATGTCAAAGCACGGAGTGGTTATGTTAGTGCGCATCTGTGCCGATTGAAAACGGTTTATTTATTAAAGAAAACCTGTATGGCGTTTTTGTGAGTGATCTTTCTAATAAATAACAGCGCCTCGAAGTTGCTTTTTGTATTAAAAAACTTCAAACATGTTCAAAAACAAGCCTGGAGCTTCACGTTACAGCTTGCACGGCGTGCGCTAGTCACAGCCCCTCTAAATCTTGTTTTTTTTTGTTTTTTTTTTCTTATCTGTGGAGGTTGCTGTAAGGTTTTGCATTCACCAGAGTGAATGGCATGCTGTCTTTTCAGCTGTGCACGCGCACACAGTTGTAGCGCCGCACAATTGTTTTAGCTACATTGAGCTTGCCGATACCGACGCTTCTATCCAAGTGTGACTCGACAGCTGCTGACGAGCAAATGCTACTCAGCAAATAACTGTCACATCGCAACTTCTGCTAAAAAAAATGTTTTTTTATAATTTTTTTAATTGTCGGACTTGGCCAGGCAAATTCAGCAGATTGATTAATTTGTTCTATCCAATGTTTACTAAGAATTGTTTACAAATGTAAAATCGCTCGCTGAGAAGCGCATTATACGCATTTGTGTCCACAAAATCAAACATACAAACTATAGCAATGCATAGCAGGTGTATACCTCATTTTTTGGGACGCTGAAGTGTCCCCGACTTACTAAATTTAAAACTTCAATCGCGAGGGTGTCTTTTACACTTCGCGGCGACCGGGTGAATAAGCAGGGATTTAATCGAAACACTCTGGAAGCCAACCACCGCTTCTTCCTGGCTGTTATTTTGTGGAAATGTTTGTTACTAGGGGGCCATGAGCCGCACTTTAACGCATGCAGCTCGCGAGCTGCAGCTTGGCAACCCTGGCAAAAATGGTCTACAAAGAATGTCAGTGCCTTAGTTCTGCTATTTAGTTCGGCACCTTGGAGATAAAACCCTCCTGGCCTGCTAATCCAGTGAATAAAAAACAAACATAGCATTCATTTTTGAAGCTAAAGCGCTGGCAGTTCTCTGCCTGGTTAGGGAATGACAGAGAAAAATAAACACCAACCACAATTTAATACGGAAGGAATTTTTGAAAACTTATTGGCAGGCTGGCGGCGCCTCTGCGGAGCTCATTTCCGCTGTGTAAAATAACCTCGCACCACGAGAAAAAAAAGTACGGAATATTTAAGGGGTGTGCAAGTATTGAATAATTGTAATCAAATCAAATATCGACTTGAATCAAGGAAACAAGCCGAAGAGATTGTATACTAAATTTATTTTTCATGAGATCATATGTTTACTAATTATCGTGCGAAAATAGCAGTAGTGCATGATCTGGGGTCAACTTCTTTCGGGCCATAACGATGTTGCTGGCCGCAAAGAAAATACTTTACAACGATGTTTATACAGGTGTTTAAGCGAAAGCTTTCAAAAATTCCTAACGATAGGGTCGTTGAAAAAAGAATCTATTTGAAAACTAATTTTCAGCCGCGAAGAAAGCCAGGAAGTGCAAAAATATAAAAAATCACCATCTAATTATCTAAAATGGGCTAAATAACTTTCTAATTAGCGAGGTCCATGTTGCAATTAGAATTCTGAAGGATACCACCAGGCTAGAGAAATTTACGGAAAGTAAAAGAAGCAACCGGCTTGGAGCTATTCGCCGACGAACTTTGCGCTGCGTATAAGTATGATTTCTGAAATTTGATATCACTGCACGCAACTGTATATCATACCCATTACAGCGCAAAGCTTGGCGACGAATATATCCAAGCCGGTTGCTTCACCTAAAAGTCGCTAATTAGAAAGTTCATTAGCAAAATTTAGTTAATTAGATAGCAATATTTTATATCTTGCAATCTCCGCCGTTCCCCGCGGCTAAAGGTTGGTTTCCAAAGATATATATTACAGCGAAGCTGTCATGGGCTATAGCAGTGGTCTCAAACTCATCTCGGGAAGCGGGCCGCATAGACGAAATTGAATACCCCAAGGGCCAAGACTGGGGGGGGGCAGGGGGGGGGGTAATACGTTCCGCAAAAATTACGCGCGTAAAAGGTATCATAACTCGTCATGTATCATAAAATAGGGCGAAGGAAGTCAAAAGTTTATTTCATGCAAAACATGGAATATGAAAGCGTGAAGTTCTAAAGACGTTGACTTGACACCTGACAACGCTTCTCTGCAACAAGCGAAGAAATGTCTGCCTTAAGTTCTTGTGCAGAGACGATCCTCATGGTCGATCGCAAATGTTCATTTGTTATTCTTGACCTAAGTGTGGACTTGTTTAGCTTAAGCAGGGAGAAAAGGTGTCTCGCACAGGTAGGTGCTCCCTGACATGGCGATGATTCTCGCTGCTTGCTGACGGAGTGCCGGGAAGCACGCTTCGTCCAGAAACCTGTAAAACTGCGGCACTCCCACGTCCTGAAACTTTTGCCTCAATGTGGCGTTAGCCTGCAGCTCCAGAAGTTCCATCTGAGCTCTGCGTCGACGTCATCTGCCCGCACCGAGAAGGGCAACAGAGAAAACTTCGAAGTCCTTGGAGAGGCTGCTTACGTCTTGAAACCGCTCTTCAAATTTCTTTCGAGGTGCGGAGAAGCTCGGAAAAGATACCGCAGGACTCTTGATCCATGTGACCCAGCGACTTCAGCGTTGGAAAGTGGTCAAGCTTTTGCTGTCCTAGGCGTCGCTCCCAGAGCTGCAGCTTGCCTTGAAATGCCCGAATGTCGGTATGCATCGTCGTGATAATTTTGTTCTTGCCCTGAAGTTTAGCGTTGAGGCAGTTCAGGTGGGCAGTTATGTCAGTGAGGAATGCGAGGAGAGGGCCACTTCGCGTCTGAGACTCGGCGACGCCCTTGTTCTTGCTCTTCAAGAAAGCGCCAATCTCTTCTCGCAGATCAAAAAAAAACGTTTAGGGACTATTTCCGCGGCTCAGCCATCGTACCTCAGTATGATACAGAAGCTCACCATGCTCGCTACCAGCCGCCTCTAAAAGAGAGACGAACTGGCGGTGGTTTAGTGCTCTTGAACGTATGAGTTGACGGTGCCAAATACGATATCCATGATGCTCTTCATTTGCAATGATTTGTTGCACAGTGCCTCTTGATGAAGAATGCAGTGAACCGCTGCAAACTGCTGAAGCGATACCAAAGGTCCGCGAGTTTCTTCCTCAGTCGTCCGACAATCCCGTTCTGCTCCCCACCATCGACGGCGCACCGTCGGTTGCACGAGACAAACCAGCTTCTCCATGGCAATCCGGCGCGCTCAACAACCTTTTCGATGACGGAAATGGTGTCGGCTCCTGCGGTCGTTCCCTTCATCGGCACGAGATCCAAGAGTTCCTCCGCAACGTTTAAATATTTGTCCACGCTCCTGACGAAAATGGCGCACCGAGCGGTGTCCGTGACATCGCGTCTCGTCGACAACGATTGAAAATGCGTCGAAGCCATGGCAGAGGGTCATCAATGATTTTTCCATGTCGTCACTGATCTCGCATTAATCCTTTCAGCCACAGTGTTTGGCGAGCAACTTATTTTCTCAAAGGTCTTCTTCATGGTTGGACATACAGCGTCAGAAACTTCCAGCAGGCTGCTTTTGATGAACAAGCCATCGCTGAGCGGTTTTGAGGATTTGGCAGTAAGCTCAGCGACAATGAAGCTCGCTCTACCGTTTCGTCACTTGTCTTGCTGGCTTTCTGAAACAGGTATTGCTGCTTTCCAACGACGTCTTAAGTTGGAAAACCGTGTCCTCACGGATTTTTCCAGCGAGCGCATCATACTTCTCTCCATGGCATGACTTGAAATGACGTCGGATGTTGTACTCCTTGGGCACAGAAATGTTCTGCTGGCAAATTAAATCGCAACATACTTTGGTACCCGCGATTCTGTGAAGAAGTAGGGCGAGTCTCACCGCTCTTGAAATAGTCGCTTTTCGTCTTCAATTTTACGTTTTGTACTGGTCGCCAACGACATTGCAACAACCACTGTAGCAAAATTTTAGCAACACTGAAACACGTTGCTGCAGAAGCACAATAAGTCGAAATCTGGGGCGGACCGAAGAAGACCTGGAACTTTTCCCGGCTGATGTTTGGAGAGTATCTGAATCATATCTCTCTTGCTGCAGTGACGTCAACATGTCCTGCTGGCACTGTGTGACTCGTGACCCTCGATAGAGCGCTCCATACCGGAGAAGGAAAACAAAAGGCACATGCCCCCCCCCCCCCTGTGGCTTATCTTTTCTCCCTAAATGCAAAGATCGAACAGTTGAGGAAAGAGAGGGGAAGGGGCCAGGCTGAACTTGGGAGTGGGAGGCTGATAAGAGTCAACCCCAAAAGGGGAAAATGCCTCGGCTGCAGGACATCCAGCCATTCGAACTGAAAAAAAAACTTTTTTTTTAATTGGCTGGTTGCGCGGGCCGCAAGCAAAGCCAGGCGGGCCACGTAGTGCGGTCCGCGGGCCGCGTGTTTGAGACCCCTGGGCTATAGGGTCTGGGAAAATGCGTCCTCACATGTCAACAGAAAACTCCCATTGGTCGTGGCAGTATGAAATGAATAAAATACAGAGGGACAATCCAGCTCCCTACCACTGATTCTTATAAAAGTGAGTGTCTGTCAGGTCAAGGCTTTCGGTCCGGTATCGCCCTTGCTCGTCATGTCTGTGGATACGGTACAATTGAGAGCCCAGCGTGCCTTGTCGTTTGGTCAGGATGGTTGCCCAGCACATCTGTATTGCACTCACAATCCAAGAGGTCGACATTGCTGCCGGCGATACCCACTGAAAGATTTTCTCAAGGTAAAGTAAGGCGAGTGAAGCGGGAGGCAGCGCCAGAAGTACGGAGATACGTAACGAGGACACACAGACCGAGCAAAGCCAACTACCGGGCGGTAGGTGGTTTTCCAGCGCTCGGTTTGTGTGTTCCTCGTTCGTTGTCCCCCCGTGCTTTTGGCGCTGTTTCCGTCTTCGTAACAATGCATAACCAACTCGCCCAATTTTCAACGGTAAGGCGGAGCGTTCAGTCACTTTTCCTCTCATGCATTTGATAACTGTTCATTCTTCATCTGGGCACAGCGGAACGCGATATCTGGGTTTGTATGCTTTGTTGAAGAAGCGAACCTTCACTTCTCATGCTTCATTTGTCCTAAACGGCCTGCGATCTGCATGTTGCTTCTGTTCAATTCACTTTTGATTATTACTGCTGCTTGCTCAACCCTGCCCACACCGTCTCTATGGTCGATGGCAACGTCATTCTGTATAAAAGGGAGGCACGTTCCTTCGATATTTGCGCACCCCACACTGCTTTATGTCGTCGCCCTTTCGTCGCAGCCGTGCCATCGTTCACGTACTTGACCGACAAGTACGCTGCTGGGAGCTCCCTGTACCCTCGGGACGTCGAGAAGCGCGCAATGATCGACAATCTCCTGATGTTCGATATCGACACCCTCTACAAGACCATGTCTGCCTACTTCGTGATCATTCGTGTCCCATGACCCATTGCCTTTGAGTTGTTCTGGGCTTAATCTGCGACAATATTTCTCTCTTCAAAAGTATCCGACGCTGCCTCCTATGAAGGGTTATGACTCCGCTACGGAAGCCCGAATAGACCGACGCTCTGAAGTGATCGGGCAGCTCCTGTCCCACAGCCCCTACCTGACATGCGCCGAGATCAGCCTTGCGGCCCTTGCCGACATCGCTGTCGCAGGCACACTGTCCTTCGTTGACGTATGCGACTTCTTCAAATGAGTGTTATCAAAAGTCTTGATAAGAAGGGGAACCGGCTAGCTGTCGCTTTTT